>JABUQX010053977.1:47500-62400 GCA_015478945.1 Trachelipus rathkii | reverse complement strand
AAGGATTTGAAATTATAGGCCAATTGATCGTCAACGTTTAATTAACTCTTCAGTCGGTTTATACCACGTACTTCCACGCCTTAAGAAAAAGGAGAGAAAAAAAATTTTAAAATTTTGACGTTGAAGAATGAAAACAAACTTTAACATAAAAGGAATAATTAAAAAAAAATTATAAGGTATAAAAAAAAATACTAATAGTCAGTATTTCAAAAGAAAATAATCAAAATTAAAAATTATCAGAAAAAATCAAAATTAAAAACCCTCAAAATAAAATTACCAAAATTTTCTTTTGACGTGTTATGTTCACAAAGGTAAAGCGTGGGTGTTAGAATAGTGATGAACTTTATTAAAGATGTCTGTAACATGCAGTGTTTTTAAATTCCCCCACCCAAAAAAAAAAAGAAAAAGTTTTCATTGGACGTGCTATGTTCAAAAATGATAAAAAAATGGAAAGTGTGGATGTTTGAATTGTGGCAAACTTATTTAAAAGAAGCCTGTAACATGCAGTGTTTTAACCATTGGCGTGCGATTCAAAAGAGAACATAATTTTTTTAATACTTGATTTTTCCATATAGGTTGACGTGCATTGGAAAGAGGAAGCACTGTGGGTCCTTTGGCAGTTTCTGGCAAGTTAGGGGGTATCTTCAGCATGGAGTGTGAAAAATTCTCGTACAGATTGGGCATTATGTCTTCCTGGTCCCTACATGTAATTTTCGCGGGGATGACCAAACCGTTGACATTTTGGAATCCCCGGCAACGTCTGGGCTCGACTGGGTCGGGGGATAAACTTGTGAACCCTATTTTGACTTTTAGGTGGGATAAGGGGTGTTAAGGTCAGTAGTAAATCGGGGGGTTTTGGTTTGTCAAGGAGTTTCCGCGAGGGGGAAAATCTATAAATGTTTGTGACGGAAAATCTTCTCTGTTGGGCTCTTTCAAAATGACAGCTGGTGTCTTCGTCTCTCTGAATAGGACAAAGAATAAACAATGCATTAGAAGTGTTTCTGCTGTCAACCGGAGTAGAAATAATAGGAAAACATGCTCGCAAGAGACGTTAAGGGATCGAAACAGAAATGGAGAACTTTTGATTTCCGGTTAGCAGCTTTTACGAGAAAGGGACCCAATTTCCTCATCAATGTGACTGGAGATTCTTCAACTCCTAGGGCTTTTCGAGTGGCCTACTGAGAAGGAATGTTTCTGTGCTTCAGGTAAGGAGTTTTGAGGTAGTGGGATCGGCAATTATGTAATACATCGGGAATGACATGTCTGCTGACATTCCTGGAGTGGGGGGGGGCAGCGTATGGAGTAAACGAATGAGTACGACTATTACGGGGGGCACCTTTACTGGGGATTGCCCTGGCCGTGGGGGCACCTGAGGTGTTTTGGGGTGCAGCAGCCGACGAATCGATGAAATTTTGCCGAAAGAACCCCTCAGGTGTAGTAAGAGTAGAAGAAGAAAGGCAAATTATAGTACGTGTTATGAGTCTAGAAGTAGTAGGGACGCCGTGTAAAGGGCCAGGCGAGAAGCTGCTGGTCAGATGGTTCAGCTCAACCTTTAATTTAAGAACGTTTTTTCTTTAAGGACTTTTCATATAGATTTAAGCCACAAGCCCGTCACATGAATGAGCGGCACTATAGCAATAAAACAAACATAATCAAGATGGGGCTGGAAAGGCGTATGTTTCATAAAGGAAGGGTAATCCTTCTCTCCACAGAAGGTCACAGTCCAGAGATCCACACAACCACCCGGACCCACCCGTAGGGTGGGCTGTGGATGTGGCCTCGGAAGAATCTCTCCCGAAACTTTACGTGGGGTCCCATCCGTGTACACACGGCACCTATAGTCTTCGCGCAACAGTCGAGATTATACCAACCAAAAGATGGCAAGAAACAGCCTCCATGGTGTTAGCAAAGGCTTCGGGTTCGCCTACATATTGCGCGGCCCGTGTAGAGGTGAGCGTAATGACCGGTTTTTTCAAGCGTACCCTCATCCACGGGGAGGAAGTGTGGGGTGAATGCGGGAAGAGGCAAGAAGAGGCACCGAATAGCCCAAGGGGCTGTGATGGAAAAGGGAGGGCACCTTAAATGTTCATAGATTGAAATGGGACTTTATGGGGTAAAGGGATTCTGTAAGGAAAAGTTGAATTTAAAAGAAGAAAAATAAAAGAAAAGAAGAAGAGAGAGAAACACTGGATGATAAGAAGTAAAAATGTTCAAACGGAAATAATTGGTGAAAAAAGTGAGGGAGAGAGAGTGATAGGGGTTGAAAGATTACATATGGTGCAAATGCTAATGCCAGGCGAAATGGACACAAATGCACTTATTACTGCTTGGGGCCGGAGGGATGGGGCAAGAAAGTCCGCCCTAGCATTGGTTTCCTATTTACAGAGTGCGACGCTCAGGACTTGTAACCAAGTCTTTCCCACAATCAGAGCACATAACACCATAATACGAATCAATACCCCCCTGCAATGTATCGTATATATATATACATATAGTATATATATATATAACTACTCGATAAAATAGTGTGGAAGTTAACGAGAAAGAGAGAATCACAGAACGAAGAGATGTCCAATAAGTATATATATATATATATATATTAATATGATATATATATATATATATATATATATATATATATATATATATATATATATATATTATAATATATATAGTATATATTTGAAGGACTTGGAAACAGCTGTAGGGAGTCTACTCATGAAAGAATCTGATAAAGATGTCTTCTGCATTGATTACTGAAGTTATTGGACACCTCGATAAAATTGAAGTTACGGAGAGCAAGGAGTCTCAAACCAGAAGGACACAGAGATGTCCAATGGTGTTTCTGTCGCATTGCAGAGAGAAGAGTCAAGGAAAGGGATAAATCTAAAGGAGGAACTGAAGGTTATTATTATTATTATTATTATTATTATTATTATTATTATTATTATTATTATTATTATTATTATTATTATTATTATTATTATTATTATTATTGCATTTTAATTGTAGAAATTTAGGAAGAACAAAGAAAAACGAAACCATTTCTAAAGATAGAATGTTATGTTATGCAAATGTAATTCCCATTGTATCATGCAGCTCATGTTTTACTTTATATTAACTTATTTGAAATAGTTTAATGATTAACTTCTAAGCAAAATTTAAATTAAAAGCAGTAAAGGTGTGAAAAAAGTCTGTTATTGTTACCTGTTCCTATTAATGTATGGAGGAAATGTCGATGGTTGATTTGAAAGTTTAAACAAAGCTCTTTTTTATTACTATTATAATTTCATTATAGTTTTAACGAAGATCATTTGTTGAAGAAAGGCAATTTTTGAAAAAGAGTTCTCCCTTCCCCTTTTCCATTTTTAGCTAAAAATCAATGAATGCATTTGGCAAATTTGAAAATTATATCATGGAAGGCAATATAAGTAATAATAAATAATAATAAATTTGCAGTACTACAACTGCTACTGCTATGTGGCTATTATTATTATTATTATTATTATTATTATTATTATTATTATTATTATTATTATTATTATTATTATTATTATTATTATTATTATTATTATTATTATTATTATTATTATTAATGATATTTAAACAGTAGATATCACAAATTCACTATCCAACAAAGAGGAAGAAGTAAGACCGTCTTCAGGAGTTAATGGATCAAACCGAAGAGTAGCTGGTCCTCGTAAAATTCCGTCGTATGTTGCTGCACAGAGGAGGAGGAGTCATAACTTCGCTCCGGAGTTGCCTCCGGATGAAAAGGCAGTTAAACGGTATGTCACTATGAAGAGCTTCAAATTGCTTCTTAGTTTTTTTGTTCGTCCAAGAGTAATTTTTTTTTTTTTTTGGTAAATGAAATACTTAAGGTATTATTATTATTATTATTATTATTATTATTATTATTATTATTATTATTATTATTATTATTATTATTATTATTATTATTATTATTATAAAATTTTAAATTAGAAAGAACATGAATATGAAAATATTCCTATTAAACTAAAAACTATATATATAAATAATGGCAAAAATATATTATATATATATATATATATATATATATATATATATATATATATATATATATATATATATATATATATATATATATATATTATTATCATTTCTTTTACTTTTATGACTAAATCTCTATAAGGTAGGCCCTAACATTTCATAACATCATTTCATTATTTTATTAAATCTGAATTAGTATTTTTTCTTTTAATTTGTTTTGCTTTAGTAAAGTTGCTGTCTAGCTTAATAACATTCTTATTTCATAAAATATTTTTTCTTTTAATTAATTGCTTGCATGTTATCTTTCATGCTGCTTAATTTATACACAGTGGATACTGGAATCAGGGCCATAAGGGTGAATTAGATTTAAGTGCTCTCTGCGACGAGGTTTTGCTTAGTCCTGAGGAGCCTACTACTATTAATTGGGAGGACATTGTTGACATCACAGAAGACATGGATGATAAAGATTTCCCGGTATTAAAAGACGGATTGGTTTCTGATTTTTCTTCAGTGGAAAGACATGTGCCAATTTTTAATGACAGGGCTAGAAAGGAGATCATCAATAAATCGGATAAAGCTACGAGAAAAAGTGCTAAGGAGAGATTCTTGGAGAGTGTTGGTTCTCTGAGATTTGAAAATAGTAAAAGTTTATCTTATGAATCTAGTAATAGCTTAAATGATATGAATTCAAAGAATAGACTTTTGGCAGCTAAATACGCCGAAGGCACCGAAAGCTCTAGTCATAGTTTGACACCAAGACAAAGATTTTGGATGAAAACTTCTCGACCAAAATGGCGGCGCAAAGTTGCTTCGGCAGACACTAGTCCAGAGGAACCTCGAAGATCTAGGTTTTCGAGAGGAAATTCCATTGAAGGTGGTCGGACGTGCTTTTCTGATACAGAAGACCCAGATATGAGATACAACTTTGAAAGCACACCTTTAGCTGCTTCTCTCACAAAGAAAAAATTTAAATTCGTTAAACCGCCACCTGTTTCTGTAGCTTCATCTAATATTATCAACCATTCTTATGATGTTCCAAGTCCTACAAGTCCTCATGGCATGTACACATGGCCGCCCCAACATAACCGACATCGGCAACATGGATCCTTTGAGGATGATGAAGATACAATTGAACATAATCATCAAATGAAGGATTCCGAGTTCAATGATAATGGAGATGAAGAATTAGAGGAAAATTATGATGATGATTTACATTGTTACGAAAGAGTTAAGCCGTCTCTGTCAGTTATTGGACAAAATAAATCTAGCAAGGAAAATACTGTGGATGCTGCTTTTGCTTCTAAGCAGAGACAGAAGTCTTTGAGTTCTCATACTCAGCATTATGAAAATAGCGAAGATTATTTTAATATTATATTATTATATATTAAAAAGGTAAATATAATATATAAAATCTAGTCTCTAATATTAGTTTTATATATATATATAATTATATATATATCCGATTTAATTAATATATATATTATATATAATCTTATAGTAATATTAATAAATTATATTATCTATGAGACTTATGAAAATAAAGAGTGTAGTACATGAGATAATATGTTTATTACAATAACTATGATATATATATACTCAATTAAATGGTTTATCGGAAAAATCTGACCACAACCTTATATCATATTATCTTTATTAAACTTCAAAATACTTTTTTCTACCAACTTCCCTAATCCTGCCCTATGCTGTTTTAATTCTGGCACTTTTTATCGGGTTAGTGTATTGGGGTTTAGTCTTAGCGTCTCAAGGTTTCTTTCAGACTTAATTTTCTCCGGGGGCGGCTTTTACATAGATTCGGGGATAAGGGCACATAAGTTAAATTATATATAACAAATAATTTACATAAAAATTAAAGGTATACATTAAATATTCTTGTCTTCTTGCTAAGAAGAATCTCCATAATCTAATTCCTTTATTACTGAATAATAGTAATATCTCGATAGAAATAATAACCTAAAAATCGAGTTAGATGCGACCAATCATAGGATCAAAATTTGTGAAAAATTTTATTGGGAATTGTTCGATATAAATAAAATAATCATATAAGGTACGAAAACTCTTTATGAATAAAGAATATTATAATTAAAATATATAAATATTAATTTATATGAGTCACATCGACCTTTTCAATATTAAAAACGGACAAGAAGAAAGAGAGTAAATTATATATATATATATAAATATATATTAATATATATATATATATATATATATATATAATATATATATATAATATATATATATATATATATATATACTATAATATTATATATATATATATATATTATATATTAGGTTTAAACTCTAAACTACGACAGGTATATAATATACTATTACTTGCGTTATAACAACTTTGATAGACGTCGTTTACTTCCCCGACCGGTTAGGTACTTAGTTAAGTAAATAGGGGGTAATTTAAAAGATTTGAAAGTTTTAAAGGATCAGTACGGTGATACGTACGTTAGTTTTCATTCGCCAGTGCATAGCATAGTCTGACCTGTTTTTTTAGATGAAACCTCAGTTGGATTCTTTCAGACCCTCGATGCTTATCATCATAAAATGCATTAAGGTTTCTGGTGCAGTCTATTCTATTTCTGTCTTACTTAGTATTCGGTTCATAGTTCTGAACGATCTTTTAACCGAGGCTATCGTTAAAGGAATGACAAGAAAGATTTCACAGAAGCTTTTGTAACTCGCAATATCCCCACGTCCGCTTCCAATATTTTTGACAATTTATTCCATCTTGCTTTAAAATTATTTCGGCTTTCGAGCATGGGAATTGATATAAAAGAATGTAGTGTATTTCAGGGTCACTAGTACACCGTCCGCATTAAACACGTCCGGAAATCTGTCACAAAATTTAATAACTATAGATATCTGATAAATTTGTTAATGACTGAAAAACGACTTGAAAGCGGACTAAAAGCAAATACATTTATAGTTCATATTTAGTTGTCTGTTTGAGCTCTTCTTCATATTTTCTTTCGGTATTTTACACTTTATCGCAGTTATATTTCTATCCCTTTATAATGCATTTTTCTTTATCTTCGTCAACAACGAGGCGCTGTTGATCTTTTATAACTTCTCTTCTTCTTTTTATTTCACATCGTAACGTTTTTGTTAATGTCATCTATTGTACGTCTCCACATCTGTCATTTTGCAAATATTTTGCAGTGTTGCAATTTTTTTGTTCCCAGTATATTTAGGGGATGACTTTCATCTTATTCACGAATACAAGCTATGACACGCCTCAAAAATATGAGATAAATCAAGCCAAAACCATGAATCATTTTTCTTTATTTAATTCATTTTGAGCTGTAATGACTTATCAGTTTTCTTTGAATTTACTTAGGTTATCCGAAGCTATAGAAGAATTGCCCCCTGCAAGTAATGCAAGTACGTCCCTTCTTTGTGGATATGCTTCACAAGCTATCATTCTTCTAAATTGACTTTAAGCTCCTGAAGACAGGTTTCACTATCTTATAATGAGATAACCATCTCACTCCAATGCATTCTGGAATCTTGAGAATTGGATTATTGATTAATGATTGAATATGATGATTCATCTTTCCTTATTTTCTTATCCTTTTGGCGATATTTTTCAGTTTGTAAATGTCTTTCAAAATAAAAATAAAAAACTTTTTGACCTGATTTTTATTCCTGCAGAAGGCTGCTGCTGCCAGGGACAATATAGGGCCTATGTGTTTTACAGTTTAGAAAAACAAATTCTTTGTTGCCTCTTCTGAAAGCCTTTTTTACACCAACTTTTCCAGCTATATTAGAAGCACCATCAAATTCAAAAGTAATAATGTTGTCATAATTTAAATCAAGATCTGTCAGCTCCTTATGGATAGCATTTGCAATACTTTCTGCTTTTCCATTGGGTATTTTAACAATTGACAAGAACGTTTCTACGGGATTTTTATCCTCCACTACTCTAAACATGTTTTTCAATGTTTTTTTTTAACTCATCTTTCAAAACCTCGGCCATACATAACAGAAGTTCACCGGCAGTGCCCTTGCTGCTGTAATTCGACCTATCACTCTGATCTTTACACCGTGTTTTAAGGGCAATAACCAATTTGGGGCCTATTTTCGGGTCCATTTTCAGCCGCACCTAAAAATGGACATAAAATTCGGAATTTTCAGTTGATTTTTACTATATAAACACCAAAATGTAGCTTTTTTTGACATTTAAAAAGTTGATTTTCGGTTGTTTTCTGTGTCTGTAGTCATTCTTTCAGAATTTTCAAATTTTCAATAATTTTCATGTTAGAAATTTTTTCGGATCAACTTCCAGAAAATTTTTCGACGAAATGACTTTCAAACTTGAAATATGCATAGATAGGTCCATTTCCTAAAATAGTCCCGAAGTACCTTTCCGATTTTTTGAGTTTTGTGCCCAGCGTTGTTCAATTCCAACACCCAAACTTTTTTTCAATTTTGAAATGAAAAAATTGCAGATAATTTTTTTTCATTCGGGCGAAAGTAGATGAAATTTCCAGAGCCTTATGTAATGTCAGAGGAGGATGAACATTTTTTTACTTAGTATTATTTCTTTGTATATCGCATTAGTTTTTCATTGTTCTTGGTTTAACAAATTTTCAAAAAAAAAAAATTTCGAAATTTTTAAAAAAAATTTCTTTTAGGTGAAAAACAAATATCTATCTAAGTAAAAAAATTGCATCTTGCCCGATTACATATGGCCTGAAAATTTCATCCACTTCGCCAGAACAGACAAAAAATTATCGCAATTTTTTTATTTTTTTTACACTTGTACGATTTACCATAATGAGGATCCGTCGCTGGTCCCGTAAATGCTTTAGGGGTTGGTATTTTTCTGGTATTTCCGACGATGTGCTTACTAATTAATGGTCTGACAGAGGGGGGAGGAAAGGCTGTCGGCTGTCTTTCGAACATTTATAGTCAATATTCTCCTTACTGCTTTTCTTTTCGATTTGCATGCTAAACCGCACTCTACTCCAATCTTGGTATAAAAAAAGATAGTTGATGAAGAACACAGAAAGAATATATATAATTACTATATATAAATAAAATAAAAGTAAATTTACAACCTATATATATATAATATACTGTATATTATATATATATATATATATGTTATTATATATATATAATATATATATATATAGTAATATTATATAATATATATATGTATTATATATATCTATATATATATATATTATATATATATATTATATATATAATATTTTAATAAATTATATATATATATATTATTATATATATATGTATTCTATGTTAGTTATATATATATATATATATATTAACTAATATTATCATATATATATATAAATAGTATATATATTAATATATATATATATATATATATATATATGATATATTATATATATATACTCATATATTATATATATATATATAGTTTTAGTATAATTTATATATAATATTATATCACTTAACTAATTATTCAAATATTAGTACCTATATATATATATTATTATATAATATTAGTAAACTATATATAATATGAGGTATATATATATATACTATATAATGATATATATATATTTTGTATAATATATATATTATAGATATAGTTTATATATATATATATATATAATATATATATATATATGGTTAAATGGCTTGACCCATACAAAAGATTACATTAAACTTTTAATACTTTTCTCCAGTCTTCCATCCTGGCTCTATAGCGTTATTTTCTGGCGATCTGTAATGATTCGGGTTGAAATTCTGGGTGATTGGAGGCCTTTTGCCGTCGCTTCTACGGGGCTAACTATAATTGGAATGACTAGCTTTGGTACTGCTGATGACTGCCTTCCCGGCTCCTCTGCCTACTAGGTGTGTGAGTCTGTGAACGGGTGTGACGGGGTATGAGCAGGTTCATTCCTTCTTCGACTAAATCTTTCTCTCCTCAAAATAAATGGTTCGATCGTGCTGCTTGTTCTATCTGGAAACCATTCAAGGCTAGAGACAGCGCGTATCGGGTGTTATGGTGGAAATTCTCGTTCTCCTTACACTCTTGCGCTAATTTTCATTCAGCTAGGGATACTCTTCGACGAGATACTCTTCGCCACGATCATCAAGCGGGCTTTCATCAAACGAAGTGCGCTAACCTCCTTGCGTTCTCCTACTGATAAAATCTTTCTGGCCTCTTGCGCCAAAAACATCTCTAACAAACTCTGTAAGTTCCCTTGCCTTCAAAATCCTGGTTATCGGTTCTGATGCTCTGTTGGCTAACTTCTTTCCAAACTGAAAAGCGCCATTATCTCGTCGCTCCTATTTTTCCTCTAACTTAACCTGGGACCTATTCTGGCATTTCTTCCTCATCCAAACTTCTCCTCTATCAGGTTTGTACTATGTCTTTTGTCTGGTGATTACAATTGATCGGGTGCAGCTGCCCCTGAGAAGGTAGCACGTTTGAAGGCTTTCTGGCCCGGCATGGCATTCCCACCGCTTACTACTCGAGTGTGCTGTCCGAGTCTGGCCCCTCCTCTGTTCAACTATATTCTCTATGTCTCTAATATTTATACACTTTCCCTCAGAAAAAATGTTGCGAAGCACGCACATGGTTCCCAACCTAATTCCGGAAAAAAAGGAAGCCGCTCTGATCCTTCTAACTATCCGCCCTATAGCTCTCAACCTGTATTATATCTAAGATTTTTCTTTAAAACCCTTCTGAACTCTCATTTCTTAGACCATCGGAATCTCATTTCTCTTTCTTTTCGCAATCGCCAGTAGGGCTTTCGGCGTTCGAGGTCTACTGGTGAAATACTTTCCTTTATTTAACCGATTTTATGGTTTTCCGCCCTTAGCGTGGTACTACGGGGAGACCTGTGTGGTGGCGCTTGACATATGCAAAGCATTTGACCGGGTAGTTATGGCACCGTCACAGCTCTCCAAGCTCCCTTCCTTTGGGTTCCTTCCTTCTCTTTGCTTACTTAATGTCTAGTTTTCTTTCAAAGTGCTCAATATCGGCTGTGTGGTTGATGGAGGTTCTTCTTCTTCTTTTCTGTCAAAGTGTCAATAGTCAGGGTTCTGTCTTATCTACTAATTTATTCTTACTTTTTTATTAATGATCTTCTCACCTGCCACATCTAGATTCTACGCTACTCATATGCCGAGTACTCGGCCACCCTCGCATTCTTCAAACTTCATTTCAAATTCTGCTCCCTCCTTTACTTCTAGAATTGCCTCTCGTCTTAATCTTTCCGATTCTATTCTCGCTGATCTGGATAGAATTTCGATTGGGGTCGTCTCAACCTTGTTGAAATTCAATTCTTAAAAACTCAACTTCTACAAATCTCCCTCTCAAAACACCTTCTAACTTTCCTTATCCTTTCACGTTCTCTCGTCTCTACCTGTACAATATACCAACATCCTTGGCCTTCAACATGAAACGAGAATTAGAATGTTTGGAAACCTCACATGTCACAACGATTGCTGAAGACGGCGTCCTCAAAGAAACTTGGGTTCTGTATAGACTGCGAGATTTTTTTTCTCTCTTCTCAGTTATTCCAGCTCTATACAAGGGTCTCATCCCAAGCCCTTGTATTGGAAGTACTGTTCTCATGATCTGGGGTGGCCTCCTGGTTTCACCCGAGCTTTGTTAAAGAAGGCACAGGGTCGAGTCAAAAGTCGCAGATAAGACTTATAAACTGTGTCTGTATTCTTCCAGTTCACTGACCCTCCTATCGCCAGCTGGCGCGCATGGATGGTTGGTACTTTTATCTCTTCTATATCCGGTACCGCAGGCGGCAAGTGCTCGAGGGAACTTATTCCTCGCGTACCTCCGCCTTTACGACGCCCTCGTAGCACAAGGGTGGGGGGGTGGTGTCTGCGCACGAGTTTTCTGAAGATATTCTAAACTCCAGGCTAGTTCGCTGCGTGCTTCCTTCTTTCCGTGCCAACCTGTTCTGCTGGAATTTTCTCTCCGTCCATCTTCTGTCGTTTCCTGCTGAATTTAATCTCCCTCACTTTTAAAGCCTGCGCTCTGTGCCTGCATCTGACGTAATTTGCGCTAACGATGTAATTTCAGCGTTGGGCAACCACCCCCTCCCTGAATAGGCTCTGCCCACGTGAGTGGTTGGTGACAAACTTTTTTAAGAATATACTACTATACATATATATATGATATATTATAATCAATATACGTATATATTATAATATACTATATATATTATATAATATATATATATATATATAATTATTAGTATTATATATAGTCGATTATAATTATGATATAATATATACAGGAAATCGAAATTCTCAAAATTACAGATTTATTCGCAAAAACTCACCATGATAAATGATGCCATGAAGTATATATTGTTATTCTTGATATGCATTTTTGAATCGAAATGTAGAATATTTAACAGTGCTCTCATACATCCTCATTTTTCAAAAAGAGGATGCGCTGTTGGCGGATGCGGATGCGGATGTCTGCGGATGCGGATGTGGATGCGTGAGGATGCGGATGCGGGTGTCAATTTAGGTGCGGATGTTCGCAAATGCGGATGCGGATGTGGTATGGAGGAATGTCATGTCCATTAAAATGTGAATAAGCATTCATAGTGAGTTATTGTAATATATATATGATTATATATATATATATATTCCTTATATATATTAAGTCTTTGTATATATATATATATATATATATATAGGTATATATATAGTGATTGTATATATATAATATAGAGTATATATACTTATATATATATATGTATACTATATATATAATATATATTGTGTATATATATATATATCATACTAAAATAATAGGAGATATAGGTGTTATTAGTAGTATAATATGATGATAGTAATATATTAGTGTTTATAGTAATATATAATATAATATATTGTTAGAATATATTAGAATATATAGAATATATAGAATGTACTAATATTATTAGTAGTATTATGATTAGTAATAAATTTATTATGGTATATATATATATATGCAGTATATATATAATTTAATATATATTATATATATATATATATATATATATATATAAGCGAATTTTTTTCCTTTAAATAGTTCATAAAAATAATATTTAGAGAGTTTTCTTAAAAAATAAGATTTTTAAAAAAACGTGTAAATTCTTAGTTGTATTATTTTTTACATAAAATTTGTACTATTTATTTACAAATGGATGTTAATTAAAATGTATTAACGAATTTAGTCCCGGTAAACATTTTTGTCGTTAATGCGAGATGAGAAAACATTTCTAATCGTCAATTCACACGACTCCAGAATTGTTTTTAAAGTATTTTCTTAATAAATATTTCTTTGAGTGAGTACAGGGATATGGAAATAATTCCCGAAAATCAGTTTTTTTACTCTTTTGTAAAATGGTTTCATGTATCATTTCAAATCTCCCTTTCGTGAAAGGATTAGAAAATGTCTAATTTAAAACCTCTTTTAGTTGTTATTAATCTTCTGGAAACAGTTTTTGTATTAAAAAAAGGTATAATTTTAAAAGGGAAACTAAAATTCAGCAGTTCTTTGGGGATGGTAAACTTTTACAATCGTTTTCTACAGTGCGTTTATAAATGCCCAACGGAACACTCTCATAAGGTAGAGGTCTAGTGAGCATAAGCATTCGCCATAAATGGCTATGGTGGAGCCATTTGCCGCGTGAAGCTTGCGGTGGGGGAGAGGAGGGTTGTTCGAAGCGCTTACAATCGGTAGGCTTCTTGCGCTCCACTGGGCCACCATTGTAGTGTTTTGATAACTCTAGTCTTGTTGACTCCAATAGGCTTATGCTGGTGTTTGGCTGGTCCTGGTGTAAATCAGCAGGATTAGAAAAGACTCTTCTGCAAAAATAGCAACAAAAATCTTTTTTAAAATGTTTTTTTTTTATGGTTTAAACTATTGTTTTTTAAAAATATTTTTTAAACCAATCATCCATAATATATATATATATATATATATATATATATAATATATATAATATATTATATATATATAATATATATATATATATATATATATATATATATATATATATATATATATATATATATATATATATATATATATATATATATATATATATATAGTTTTAATTTTGATTTGGAAATGGTGCATTTTTTAATTCCCAAAAATATTTTCATAAGATTAAAATCCCATCTGCGAAGCCATTAAACTAGAATTTCTAATTCCTTTTCCATAAAGGAAATGTTATAAAGAAACAAAGACCCATTTTCAACAAAGGGTATCGCGATCCCGCAAAAAAAAAATCCGGTTTTCGGGGAATTTTCCTCATCCCTGTTCTCACAAAGTCTTTAATAAAGATACAAAGTTCTTCAAAGTCATGTAAGACGCCATCTTTTGTTTGGTATCAAATTATTTCAGCTTTAGTGGTGTCCCTGAAACAAAGATTTGATATATTGGATTTAATAAACTGCGGTATTACATCACTTTGAAGAAATGGGTTTCATGTAGTCCACACAAGGGATCAGAATATTAAACCTCTTCTCACAGGTGAAATGTCAAGCAGTAATTTTAATAAGAAAAAGGACGGAAATATAAGATCGATTTTTTTGTAGAAAGGCTCGCTGATAACTAATAGAGTTCGTTGTACACTGTTACGTCACAGCATTTTCAAGGAAAGAGAAGAAATATAAATTGTATCAAGAATTTAAGGTGGCTGAACAAGCAGCTTGCTTTATATTAACAGATGAACCCCATAACATAAAACTAATCCTCTACGAGAAATATAATAAACATTTCACACGTATAAAATAAATCAAATACCCAAACCACAGCCAGGAATTCAAAGAAAAGTTTTGGAAGATGTGTGGAGAGAGTTTTAGAAATC
>JABUQX010053977.1:0-42500 GCA_015478945.1 Trachelipus rathkii | reverse complement strand
CAAATATATACTATAATATCTATATATATATATATATATATATATATATATATATATATATATATATATATATATATATATAGTCAATCCAGTTTCTAGAAGCAGGGTATCTTAATTTGAGAATAAAAAGCAGCACGAAGGCTCCAGACAGCGGCATTGGAAACATTTTAATGATAAAATTTCAACGTTTCGAAATCAGGCGTCCCTCGTAGAACGCGGGGGTTAGGTTCCTGACCTCCCGAGTTATAAGCGACATCGCGTATAACTTTAACCCCCCTGAAAAATCATTAATTTTAAAATTTTTACCTTTGTATAAGGTGAATAAAATAGCAGCAATATTTTAATCCTTAATAATAATTGAATAAATTTGCAGATATAATGTTATTTACAGTACAGTGTATAAACATTTTATTGACTAGTTAATTAGTAGGATATTTATTACATTACAGTACAGTATTGTACGTATCTTAAATTGATAAAAAAAAAGTTCTTTTAAATGAAAAAAATATACAATGTATAAACCTTTATAAATTTGGAGCAAATTTTTGTTTTTGTTTATATTTTTAATTGAATAGATTAAGTACTGGGATATAAAATTTTAAAGTTAATCCAACTGCGCACAAAAAGTTTCTTTCAATGTGCAAATAATGTTGAAGAAGTTGGAGATGAAGGTGCTCCGAATCTGTAGTTTGCATAGCTAGGCTGCTTTTATGAGAAATAGATCGTTACCTGTAATTGACGCATATGTATGTATTATTGAATTTTGATTTTATTTTCGTATTTTTAATTTTTCTTTTTACCAACCGCGTTATAACGAGACCGCGTTCTATGAGGAACGACTGTACCTCAGTTTTCATCATCAGACTACAAATGATAAATTATGAAATAGAAACAAGAGGCAAAAGATATATAAAAATAAAGAAAATTTAATTTTAGTTAAGGAATTAAACATAATTATTTGGTATCAATTATGATCATTAACATGACATTATCAAATTACATTAAATAAATAAGCAATGACAAAAATACAAAATCCTCAGCGCCAACACAAAATGAAGTATCATCAAGTAAATTAAAATGATTAATAAATTTTATTTATTAATGGGAAACTCATTTAAATTTAAATTAAAGAGGTGCAAATAACTAATTCAGGATAACACACACACCAAAATAATTACAGTTAGGGGCTAAAAGCAACACAAAAAAGCTGGTTTTAACATCGGGAAAACTTCTTGAAGACAAGTCAAACAATCAAAGCAGCTGCAACTTAAAAGGACCACTGTTGCTATTGAGAGAAGGTTTAATGTTGGCAATGTATAGGGATTCAAAAATATGCAGCTAGGTTGGTTGGTAAACTGGTTTGTGATAAAGAGAAATTTGCCCATAATTATATATATATATATATAATATATATATATATATATATATATATATATGTAATTATATATATAAATTATATAATATATCATATATATATATATATATATATCATATATATATATATATACGTCACTATATACTTTAATAGTATAATAATATATATTATATTATTATACTATAAGTTATATACCTATACTAACGTTACTACATATATCATATATATACTTATAGTTATATATATATAATATATGTACAATATTATGGTAATTGTTACCCAGATGGGTTGTCACCCCCGATTTTTTATGAAAATCGGCAGAATATACTCTGAAAAATATAATAATGAAGATAGTGAAACGAAAATTGTCGCTCTCTTTAGGAAAAAAAGTTACAGCCCTCGTCCAAAGTTGCGTTAACAAATCCCATAGGACTTTTACAATATTGCTCGATCCGGTTAGGTCTCATTTCAGGCCCTCTAAGTTAGGGGTTATGATAAGTTTTGTTCAGTATACACCAGAGAAAAATCTATGCTCAGAATTAACAAATCTTATCTATAACCTGAAACGTAGGATGGCTCCTAAAAACGAGGCCACGACGACCCACTAATTTTATTATAAGAAAGTCTATTGGGAAATTTTAAACTTTCAGAAGGCTGTAACTTTTTTTCTCCTAAAGAGACTGCCGAATTTTCGTTTTCACATTCTTCATTATTATTTTATTAGGTATTTTCTGTTATTATTCAAAAAAAAAATTTTTTGTTTTTTTTTTTTTAATAACAACCTATGGGGTTTTTACAAACTTTGCAGAGGCGTAACTATTTTTTCCTAAGCGGAGAGCGACGATTTCGTTTTCACGATTCTTTATTAATTATTTTTAGAGTATATCCTGTGGATTTCATAAAAATCGGGGGGTGACAACCCTCTGGGTAGTGGGTAACAATAACCCATTATATATAGATATATATTTAAATAAATATTATATATATATTAATATATGTGTGAGTGAGTGTATATATATAATCAATATATATATATAATAATATATATCTATAAATATATATAAATATATATATATATATAGGAACCTGTGATGTTTTACGACTCCGTCATTTTCTTTTGATTTTTTTTGTTTTTTTTTTTATATATTTTCCAGGTATATGATCCTAACAGTCAATTTGAGGGTGGTGACGACATGATTCAAAAATATATTAGACCAGTTACGTTTTACGTCTCCATCAGTTTTAAATTTGATTTTTTTTTTAACTAAAGGATACCCAAGGGTAAACCGCAGGATGGCAGGAGTCGGGGTCTTCTCGGCCTTCCGGGGAAAACGACAGGGTACTACTATTTCCCCCCCCCCTCCAGGAGGGTCTCCGGAACCCCCGCTCTTTGGTATTTGGATGTCGCGGGGGTTCCTCCGCCCCTCCCTAGCCTCCCGGTGGACGACGGGTCCCCCCTCTGTCCCCCGTCGCTCGGAGCCCCCTAATTTTTTTTTTTTTATACATTTGTAATAAGCTTTACACGCTGATTCCAAATATGTAATTGGTTTTTCTGTAAATGTCGTACTTTTCGAGATATTTCATTTATGAAAAAATATTTTTTTTTCTTTTTTTTTTTTTGTTTTTTACATTTACATTTTTACATCTTTTTTTTTCTACATTTTCCAAAAGTATATGATCCTAACATCAATTTAAGGGGTGACGGGACAGATTCAAAAATATATAGGGACAGTACCGTTTTACGTCTCCTCAGTTTTAAATTATTATTTTTTTTTAACTAAAGGAATACCCAAGGGTAAACCGCAAAGATGGCAGGAGTCGGAGTCTCTCGGCCTTCCGGGGAAACGACAGGGTACTACTATTTCCCCCCCCCCTCCGAGGGAGGGTCTCCGGAACCCCCGCCCCTTTTGGTATTTGGATGTCGCGGGGGTTCCTCCGCCCCTCCCCTACCGGGTATGGAAAACGTCCCCCCCTCTGTCCCCCGTCGGCTCGAGCCCCCTAATTTTTTTTTTTTACATTTTTGTAATAAGCTTTACACGCTGATTCCAAATATGTAATTGGTTTTTCTTTAAATGTCGTACTTTTCGAGATATTTTATTTTGAAAAAATATTTTTTTTTTTTTTTTTTTTTTTTTTTTTTACATTTTTGTAATAAGCTTTTTTACGCTGATTTCAAATATTTAATTGATTTTCCTGTAAGTATCGTACTTTTTGAGATATTTTATTTTTTTCAATTTTATTGATATAAATGTGATTTTTAAATAATTATTTAAAATATTTCGAACTTTTGAATCATGTCCACACTACTGAAATTCATTGTTAGATTTCAGTATACTAGCAACGATGTTAAAAAAAAAAAAACAAAAAAAAAATCAAAATGACAGGAGTCTTAAACATAAACAGGGCCCTATATGGACACACAACACACACAGTGCCGGATTTAATTTTGAGGGGGCCTAAGCTATTGAAGGTTAATGGGGCGCCCCTTTTATATATATATAATATATATATATATACTATATATATATAATATATATATATATATATGTATATATATATATAATATATATATATAATATATATGATATATAATTAATCATATATAGTATATATATAATATATATAGGGGAGAGTTTGACCTTCCAAGAATTCGCAAACATGATCTACATTAAAATATTCTTTTTCTTGCCTTTGACAAAGCAAAGTCACCGATTATGTCATCAAATGATAAATTGCGTAGCTTTTCACTTTCTATGCACATGAGGCTGAGGTAACATAATTTAATTTGAGACATTGTAGTTCTAAATTCATTTTTTATCCTCGTCATTTTCTCAAATGACGAGGATAAAAAATGAATCATAAAAAGGAACATTCTCAGAATTGATTCTACATTAGGGAATGCTGATTGGACATGATCATTAAATATTATGTCGTACAGATCCTGATGTGTCAGATTATCATGTTCATGGTTTTGACAATGTTTTACATATTTATGAAAGTGCTTGAGTTCTCCAGCAAAGTTCATGTCCCCATCTTCAGGATATGTTTGATTTAATGTATTAACTCCTCGAATCTCTTCTTCTGTTGCATCTAATTTTGTTAAAAAGGAAAATCTTTTTGCAGCATCATTGTATACTGATGCTCTTTGCGCCAAATTTGATTCTAATGCATCCATCACAGGTATAAATGTTTTGATTCTGAACTTGTCTCTTGGCGGAAGATTCTCTAAAGCATCATCTTCGCATATAAGCCTCCTTTTAGATCTGCTTTTCTTATAATCAGCATCAGGCAATTTGTCCTTTGCCTGTTTTTCAAAATAATCAAATAGATTTCTGGAACCTTTAACAAAATCCGAAAGTGAAGCATATAATTTACTACATACATCTAGGCTAATTTTTGGGTCTTGCAGTGACTTACTAACCTTGTGAAATTCATCCAGCAAATAACCCCACAAATATAACATTATCATATATTCTAGTCTCTCCATTTTATTCAAAATGTTTTTGGCTTGAGTTCTTGTTTCACCCTTATCTGTGGCATCAATATATAACTGAAGCAATGCAGAAAATATTTCGTCGTAACTGTCAAGTATTGCAGTTGTGGCCCTTGAATAAGCTTCCCATCTAGCCTTTGACAAAGACTTTTGAACTTTTGAATGATCTTTGAAGAATGACAACAGCACTGCCCATCTATGTGTAGAAGCTGAAAAGAAATCATATATTTCTTGAACAATTCCAAAAAAGTTTACCGCATCTTAGCAGCAGTTAAATGCTGCTCTACCAACAAGATTCAACGAATGACCTGCACATGGGATATATAATATATAATAATATATATATATAGCATATATATATCTAGATATATATATATATATATATATATATATAATATATATATATATATATATAGATAATATTATATAGAAATATATATAAATATATATATATACTATTATATAGCATTACTTCATTAATTTTAATTACCCTCCGCGAGTACGGGTGAGCAAATTATACGCGCATGTACTCCTGTGGTCATTATTTCCCACACCATACTTTTTTTTTTTTTTTTTTTTTTTTTTTTTTTTGGTTTTTTTTTTGCCACTTTTTAGGTACGGATTATAATTCAGTCCTTTTAAAGTTTTCATGTAGAGTTTGTTGAATTTTTATTTGTTATTACTATTTTTTAATAAATTGTTTTGAAATTGAAATTAAGATGGCGACCTTGCGTGGAATTGTTTTTTATTTGCCAATCAGCCAAAAAATTAAAAAAATAAAAAAAAAAACATACATAGAAATTTGTTTAAATTTGGCTTTTATATTCCTAGATACGTACTAAATCAATTTTTATATCAATATAGTCCATCTTTTTAGCTGAAAAATATTTAATTAAGCGATTTTACCTCGCGAGTATTTTGTGGGTTCATTTTTTGCCCACGCCAACTTTTTGTTTCGTAATTTTTTATTTTTGAACCCAATCTGTTATGAAATTTGATTTTGTACATGTATTTGCAAACATGTCCCTGAAGAGATACCTAAGAACGAACGAAAAAAAATGAACAAAATTGGTTTGATTTTTTTATTAAAAGAAAAATTGTGGGCAAAATTTAACCCACGAGTACTCGCAAGGGTTGCAAGATCCAATTTTGTGCTGGGGCTTGTCCCCAGATTTTCAGCCCCACCTAAAAATGGACAAAATTCCGGAATTTCAGTCCGATTTGAACTGATAAAACACCAAAAATGTAGTGTTTTTTGGCACTCTAAAACGTCATTTCACGGTGTTTTCTGTGTAAGTCTGGTTTTTCTCTGTGTCTGTGTCGTGTAGTCATTCTTTCAGAATTTGTTCAGATTTTCAATTTCTCATGTTTTTGACATTTTTCGTAATATCTTCCAGAATTTTTTTCCGAAATGACTTCAAAACTTGAAATATGCATAGGTGGGTCCATTACCTAACAATAGTCACAATTGTTTTTATCGATTTTTTGAGTTTTGTGCTCAGCGTTGTCCAATTTCCAAACCCATTTTTTTTTTGAATTTTGAAATGAAAAATTGCGATAATTTTTTTTCTGTTCGGGTTTAAGTGGGTAAACAATTTTCAGGGCTTATGTATGTCAGGATGAGATTGCACATATTTTAACTTAAATCATTTCTTTGATATGCAGTTAGTTTGAGTTGTGCTTGGAGACAAAATTTAAAAAAAAAAAAAAATTCGAAAATTTTAAAAAAAATTTCTTTTGAGTATACACAAAAATTATCTTAGTAAAAAAGATGCATCTTGCCCGATTACATATGCCCTGAAAATTTCATCCACTTCGCCTGAACAGAAAAAAAATTATCGCAATTTTTCATTTCAAAATCCAAAAAAAAAATGGGTTTGGAAATTGGACAACGCTGAGCACAAAACTCAAAAAATCGAAAAAGTACTTCTGTACTATTTTAGATAATGGACCCATCTATGCATTTCAATGTTGAAGTCATTTCGGAAAAAATTCTGGAAGATATTGCCGGAGAATGTCAAAAACATGAAAATTGAAAAATTGGAAATTCTCGAAAGAATGACTTACGACACAGGAAAACACCGGAAATGAACGTTTTAGAGTGCAAGAAAAGCTACTTTTTGGTGTTTATATAGTCAAAATCGGCTGAAAATTACGAATTTTATGTCCATTTTTAGGTGGGGCTGAAAATGGGGATCAGCCCCAGCCCAAAATTGGATCTTGCCCTTAAAAAAAAGAGAATAATCATTTGTTGAATCACTAGATGATTTGTTTGATATTAAATGCATTGAAAATAATAAAAATTGAAGAGGATAATAATTCCTTTTAAAGCAAAGAAAACGTGACCGTCCTGAAACATGATTGGCGTAGACAGATATTTATCATAAAAAGATAAAAGAAAGTTAAAACATCAGGAAAGGATTAAAGAGAAGAAGGAATGCAAAAAACTCCTTTTCCTGGTATGTCTATAGCTATTGAGCTTTCTGGTGAGCATTATTATTATATATCATTAGCATTCTTAAACAGAAGTTATATTTTATTCCTTACAGAAAGTGATGAGGATGATTGAGAAATCGAAGTTGAAACCCCCCGAATGGATTCCAGTAAAGAAGGCAAAGTTTGTGTACCTCCTTACAGTGCAAAGGAAAAATGTTACATCTAATTATCTTGAGCTACCTGGTAATCATCATTATTATTATTATTATTATTATTATTTTTATTATTATTTTTATTATTATTATTATTATTATTATTATTATTATTATTATTATTATTATTATTATTATTATTATTATTATTATTATTATTATTATTATTATTATTATTATGATTATTATTATTATTATTATTATTATTATTATTATTATATTCCAAAAGCATTCTTAAACATCATTAATTAAATATGATATCCCCTACAGAAAGTGATGAGGATGATTTATGAAATAAAAGTTGAAAACCTTAGAATGGATTCCAAAGAATGCAACATTTATGTGCATCCTTCCAGTGCAAAGAAAAAAGGGGCGAGAAAAGATATAATGAAAAGAAAATGGCAGCAGGACTGGAAAAGTGTCAAGTGAGTGAAAGAGAGGCAGTCCATCTACTTAATGCATTTTTAGAAGCAGTACATTTAAATCCTGCTGATTATGTCATAAACAGAACATATATCCGAATACAACGAAATACTTATCGCAGACACAGTGCTAATTTAATTAAAAACAAGTTTTTAGAATTAAACTGTGAAGCTGTTACTATTCATTGGGATACCAAACTCATTGAAAGTATCTCAGGTGAAAAGGTCGAACGGCTAGTGATTATAGTATCCGCCATTGGAATGGAGAAACTCTTAACATTTCCACATATTCCAGAAGCCACAGGTTTGGAAATATTCTGCAGTGATAGACGCTATTGAACAATGAAATTTAAAAGAAGCAGATCAAGCATTAGTTTTCGATACTACAGCAGTAAACACAGGAAGAATAAACGGAGTGGCCATTCGCATAAAAACGAAATTGAATAAACACCTACTTTTTATGGGATGCCGGCATCATATTGCTGGAATTATTTTGTCTACCGTGTTTGAGGAAATATTTCACTCTTCAACTTTTCTTGACATTCACTTATTTAGAAAATTTTAAAAAAGTTGGCCCAAAATTAAAAAAGAAAAATTCACTGATGGATTACATAAATAAAGTTAATGTTCAAAATGTAATAGATATTTCTCTTTTAAAATTATCTGAAAAGTGGTCCCGTGATGATTATAAGGAATTTTTAGAGTTAATTTTATTTTCTTGGGACACCAAATTTAATACAATGTCAAGAAACCTGAAACTTGTCATTAAGCAAGATAGATTTCGAAAGGAATTCACGCATTAAAAATTTATTTATTTCGTGAGCAATTCCCACTTGAACCATAAGTCTGACGCATTGTTCGAAATAATTACTTTTATAGTAAACTGTTACTGCACTTACTGGTTCAAAGTTTCTTGCCCTGAGAAGGCTCCTGTAACTGATATAAATTTCTTGAGATTGTTGGGTGATTATCGAAATGAAAATATCTCCAATAAGGCAGTGAGTAAATTTCTGAATCATCTCTGCTATTTGAATGAGGATTGTATTTTATTCTCTTTATCTGATAATGAATTGACGATCACATAAAATTTCATGTGGCAGGAAAACTAGTAAATAGTAAAAACTTCGATAGTGATAATGGCGCAGATATCCCAAAAATATTGATTATAAGAAGTTCTGATTTTAAGAGATTTTTATAACAATCAAATTATATTATTTTCACTTCAGCTAAATAACCTGAAAATTTTTCTATAACTATTCAAAAGATTCAAACATAAAAGAAGAACTTTTGAAATTAGCATCCAGCGAATTGCGGGAAGGCACTCCAGTTACCTGCAAGGGCTAAGAATTAATTACGAAATTAAAAGTCAAAATGATACAAGCAGAAAGGGTAATTTAAACTTTGTTACAGATTTTAAAGTTTAAGAACAAAAAGATGAAACGAGAAAAATCATATCTTCTTGTTGCAAGTAAGTAATCATGTATACTTAGTGTTAATATTTGAAAATGCATTTACAAAATGGCGATTGTCTAATTAGGCTCTTTTTTTCAGGTTATTAAGGACGTATGGAGAAAGTTCCCAAATGCCAAATTACAGAAAATATGATGCTACTTTTTAATTTTTTTATAAGATCCAAAAAATTGTAAATATAATAAAAAATATATACTTTATGCTTCTTCAACAGTAATAACCCTTCAATTTACACTTAATAGCAAAAGCCTAAATAATCAGTTCATAATTTGTACATTAATTTGCTGGTGACGTAAAAATGCTAATAAACATTCGTGAGGAAATTAATGATGATCTGATGGAGGAGCATGGATGGTGAGTAAATATTGATGAACCTGAAAGAGTTTGTTCAGTTCCGAAAAGAATAAAAAATATCAGAATTTGATGTAATGAGAAGACTTTGCAAGTCATGATTAAGAGTCTTCAAGTTCAATTTCTTTTACGGAAATCAGGCATGAATAAATTGCAAAGATGAATGAGAAAATTGAAAGTATTCAATTTTGGGGAACAATCGAAAATGTCCTCACAATTTGCTAAACTTCCTACGAAATGTTTAAATGTTAATGCTTCTAATCTAATGCCATGAACGAAAGGAGTTTTTCACTTAATCAATGAAACCTTATAAAAGTAAAAAATGCTGACGATCATTTAAATTCTCGTAGCAAATTTTAAATATAAAATTTCAACCAATTCAATGAATGCAAAATCAAATAATTTTAATATTATTTAATTTTATAGGAAATTGTTCCGAAAAGGATATCAAGTTATTTAAAAAAGAAATGGTTTCACTATATATAATAATATATTATATATATATATATTATAATATATATATATATTATATTATATATATAATATATATATATATTTACTATATATATATATATATATTTATATTATATATAATATATATATACATACTAATATATATACTATATAATTATACTATATTAATATATATATATATATATATATATATTATATATCATATATATAATATAATATATATTATAGTATATATAATATAATATATAGATATATATTAACTACTGCTATATATATATATATATATAATATGATATATATATATATATATATAATATATATCATATAATATATATATATATATATATATATATAATATATAATCTATATATATGATATATATTATATATATATATATATATATCATACTAGTATACTATATATATATATAATATAATTTATAATATAATATATATCATATAACTATACTATATATATAATATATTATGATATATATATATATATATACTATATATATATATATAATTATACTATATATATATATAGTAGTAGGAGGGCTATATTGGACAAAGTACCTGGCTTGACCTTTTTGACCGATTTTTTGACCGCGAACCTTTTTGACCTTTACCTTTTGGGCAACTGAATTTTTTGACCTTAACTTTTTTTGGGCCTTTTACCTTTTTGGGCTAGACCTTTTTTGGGCCTAGACCTTTTTTTGGCCTAGACCTTTTGGGGCCTAGACCATTTATTTGAGAAACCCAAATTTTTCGACCAACCCTTTGGTCTTCCAAGGTGCAATTTTGACCCACGGTATTTTTTTGGCAACCGTATTTTTGGCAACCCCAATTTTTCGGCAACACCTAAAATTTCTAGGCAACCTTCGAAATAAGGTTGCGCCCAAACGGTTGCGAGGCAACAGTTGTTAACGTATTGCCCCCTATTTTACGCCCCCCTAATTTTTTCGACCATGGGGTCAATTTTTGCCCACAGGTAATTTTGGCTACCTTTGATCTTCGTGGGCATTTTTGGACCACGTTAACTTTTTGGTTACCTTTGGTTTCCATGGGTCAATTTTGGCCACGGTAATTTTTGGGCCTACCCTTTGGCTTTTCCATGGGTGTCAATTTTTTAGCCCCCTGGTAATTTTGATCTTCCTTTAGGGGCATAGCCCTATTTTTGATGTCTTTACCTTGTTTGACGCATGATATTCGGCTTCAACCTGCCATATACCATGGTCAAATTTTGACCCACAGGTAATTTTTTGTCCTTTGACTTTAGGACTTAGCCCTTTTTTTGATGTCTTAACCTATTTTGTCCTTCCCCTTTGCTCCATTAGACCTTACCATTATACCATGGGTTCAATATTATGACCCACGCTAACTTGATGCTTTTGATTGTTCCAATCACCGTAAGACAGTATCTAGTGATGTTCTTATTAGTGTTCTATTGAGTATTCTATGAGTGCCAGGTGAAGAGAGAGAGGTGATGCCAGTGAGTGCCAATGAGTGCAATGAGTGCCAAGTGAAGTGCCAAATGAGTGCCAAGTGAGTGCCCATAGTGCCAAAGTGAGTGCCACATAGTCCAACTGAGTGCCACTTTTTTCGAGGCTTTTTTCTAGCCTCCCTGAGCCTAGAATAGCCTAATATGGGTATCTACCCCTAGGTAATAAGGTATTGGGAATCGATTGGTGTACATTTACAATCTGCTGAATGCTTCCTACTATGAAGGTTTAGGATTTTTCTAACACTGTAATAGCATGACTGAAATATATATCTAAGAGCTACACATTTGAGCACAGTGATCGCAAACTTTTCAGAGTCCGAGTCGCGTCCGCAGGTTCAGCCCTCGCGAAACCGCCCCGCCGCGTGCACCCGCAGGCGCATATTCCCCGCCCGCCGCGAGCGCCCGCAGGCGCATATATCCGCGTAACCGTCGCCGCTGCTGCGCCGCAGCGGCCATATTTCCGCGTACCGCGGCCGCGCGGTGCTTCGCAGGGACGCAAAATTACCGCACTTGAACGAAAAATATGATATCAATGTAAACTATTCAAGAATTTATTTTCAATATACGATGAGTCATTCATTTTTATTTCATACTTAAATTTTTTATTTAAAAACATATACTTTCATACTTACAGCAGTAAAGCAGATAAAACATAGAGGTGTTATTACCCCTAACACACTAGGGGAATTAGTATGCCTTTGTTCATTACTGCTTTATTGCTTTACTCTTTTACTGATTTAAACATTCTGCATTTTACTGCTTTAACTTTCTTGCTTTACTGCTTTAACTCTCTGCTTTACGGCTTTAACTTTTGCTTTACTGCTTTAACTTTTGCTTTACTGCTTAAACTCTTGTTTTACCTGTTTAAACTTTCTGCTTTACTGCTTTAACGTTCTGCTTTACTGCTTTAACTTCTGCTTTACTGCTTTAACTTTTGCTTTACTGCTTTAAACTCATATTTTACATACATAAAGCAGTAAAGCAGTAAAACAAAGAGCTACACCTACACCTATTGGATTAGTACGCTTTTGTTTTACTGCTTTATGGCTTTAACTTTCTGCTTTACTGCTTTAACTTTCTGCTGTACTGCTTTAACTCAAATTTATTAACATTAGTTATTCTTTTATATTTTTTATTTTTGGTAATTTATTACTTTATTAGTTTTATTATTTCTTATTTTTTATTTTATTTTATACTTTTCTATTTTTAATTTGAATGTAAGAATAAAAAACACACAGAGTTTCTGCTATAAACATTTTAAATAAAAATTGTACGAAATTTTATTAAAACATATATTTTTACTGCTTTCACTTTAATTAAACTCATTATTCATTATCTACTTGAAGAGTTATGGAGCTGGAAGAAATTGACGTTTCGAAGTCCGCTACATGTCTTGTATGGTCGACAGGATGTGGTTAACACCTTTCTTTATTAAATATGTAAAGGAAATGGAGCATTTTGAACAACCCCTGTAAAAATAATATGGCGTGGATAATGCTTTATCAGGAAAAATTTAAAGAATATAAAGATGTGGTTCATTTTCATGAAGGCATATACGAAATTAGATCGTTGGACAATTATACATGGCCATAAAATTAATGTATTAGATGATTTAATGCACAAATGAATTTGGGAAATAAGCAGACGCGTTCACATCTGATTTCCCACATCTTTAAATATCTCTGTGTTTTCATAACGCAGGATATTTTTCATCAAAGCAAGGATATGCGAGTGTTTCTTTAACACACAGCTATTTACTGTTGCTTTGGCCAGAGAAGAGATCATGAGTCAAATTAAGTATTGGCAACTAAGATGTTTCATATGCGCAGAAAAGGGTTCCTGGAAA
The DNA here is from genome assembly GCA_015478945.1 of Trachelipus rathkii. Taxonomy (NCBI): domain Eukaryota; kingdom Metazoa; phylum Arthropoda; class Malacostraca; order Isopoda; family Trachelipodidae; genus Trachelipus; species Trachelipus rathkii. Next base: position 28,918 of record JABUQX010053977.1, on the reverse strand, counting down.
GTATATAAAGAGGTTACTTCAACCCTCCACGGTTATTTGATGTGTGAACTTCACCCAAAAACACGCACAGAGGTGAATTGCTCACGTACAACACTTCTTCACCTATGAGATTAGAAGTAGCCTGGAGTATACTAGGCCTGCTATTCAAATTTTACTCTTATAAAAAAATTTAAAAAGCTGAAAACCTTCTGAAAAAACGTAAACTAATTAGTGAGTGAGAAATTCCTCCAGTGTGTATGTGAAGCCCGCATAAATCTAGTATACAAGGGACATGTTCCTTTAACAAACCTCAGAATTAAAAGCTACGCTGTTATAGAAGCATTATTAAGAAACTCTCCCTAACATAAAAAATCTGAAAAATGAAAAAGAAGTTACTACAGAAAGGAGGAGGGGTATTCCTACCATTACTCTTCTCCGTTATAGCTCCACTGATATCTAAGGGGATGACCCAAAAGGATGAAGGTTGCGGTACTTCCATATTAATGAGTATAAGAAAATGAAGTATAATAATACAGCATTTTTTTTTTTTTTTTTTTAATTTTTCTGTTAACATCATAAAAATTTTATTCTCAGTTTTTATGCAGTTATCTCAGATTCAGCAATCACAACCTCAATATGGCCAGTTATTGCCACACCTCCCAAAATCAACAATCACGTTTCAATCATTCACCTACCCCATATACGCAGATCATTACAGCCAATGCAATACATTACATCCTCTTTCACATCAGCAACAACAACAGAGCTGCACCAGCAGAATCCTTATATTGTGAACGATTCATTAGCTTTTCAACAGCCTCTACCCAAGCGATTATTGATCCTAAAGTTGAACAAGATAACAATACGAGAAAGAAGTGTTACAGAATATTTTAGAAATTCAGACATTAACATCCATGAGAAACGCTTCTTTACCAAGATGCATACAAAAATTGATAGGATCTTTAAAGACTTGACCTACATCCAACTCACGAATCCGGTAACCGATATGTAGAATACCTAATGAGTAAAACTTTGAAGTGAAAAATGAAGATAATTTAAATATCCGAGAGGAGAGACCTTACCTATTAGAGTGCGTAAATCAGGGATAGCTTTATATAATATTTAAAAGACCAATTAATTTGAATGAAGCCGGAAGATCGTAATGATGATTGAAACTAGTTAAAGGCTCAAATATTTGTGGATTGATAGCTGATCTCTCACGTAAAACTGGAAGAAAGGACCTGATAAAAGGCTGGATGATATCAACAAGAACTTCAGGACTATTAATTTTCCCCGGAAGTTTAGATCTTATACAGAGCCGATTAGCAGGACTTAGATAATATCCCGTTACGCCAAGACCTGATTCAAGTCCATCAGGCACTTCTTACGCATCAGATAAATTTTAAACGTGTTACCAGAGGCCGACTCAGAAAACACCTGTATAATGTCTAGTTGATAAATCGTAAATTATGTATTATTCATATCTATTTAGTTTGTAATGTCTTGTGTCATAGCAAATAACATGTTATTTAAATCTTTCTCTTTCTTTTTCACTTGTCCTTAGCCTCAGATATTATTGTTGACAAAATATATAATATATAGTATAGACCGCCTAACCGGTGTCAGTAGATCCAACCTATGGAGGAGCGAAAGGCAGTAGGTGATAAGTATTACTTCAATCTGAGGGAGCCATCCAGATCTTTGGGAAGGTTTCTACTAGTTTGCTTTAAGGGTATACCTAGAATTGAGAAAAACGTGAGTCAAGCCATATTTGGCAGAGAGGGCTGAAGAAAGGCATTATACTCTACACTTAAACCTGTAACGAAAAAACATTCGCATCACGGGAACCATACTCCCAGCTCGAATAGGCATTTGGCAGTATAATTTATCGAGAATGATTAACAATAAGCTCTGTATAATGAAAGGGTTTTAATATATTACTTTTTACAATTGCGTATACTCTAAAGATACTGTGGTTGAGGCCAATAAAGAATAAAAGATCAGCAACAGTTACCGAATGGCGTACGTTGAAAATTATAGAGGAATGAAAGAGGAACACCCAATCACTTTTGGACAGCATTACAGAGAATGAGATCTTAAGGGGCGAGAGTTTCAGGAGATGCTCTGGGAGTATGGTATAAGCTATTACAATAATTTCCGCTAAGACAAGCCAGAGGCAATAGTTGAAAGAGTCCAACGCACTATTAAAGAACGCATGCATAGATATTTTATTAAAATGAATACTTTTAAATATATTGAGATACTGGACGATCTAGCTTATATTCTTATAACAGGTCTTACCAAAGAACTATAAAGTCAACTCCTATAGAAATGTCAAAAACTAGAGGACGTATGGCGCATATGGGTGAAAAAGAAAACAAAATAAAAGATAATTCAGGAATAAAGGTTAACGATTATGTAAGAGTTTCTCGAACAGAAGAAAGGTTTAGAAAAGGATATGATTCCGGTTGGACTACGGAAGTTTTTAAAGTCCACAATATCCAACCATTCAGTCGTGATAGTTAAAAGTTATATTATCTGGAAGATTTAAATGGTGAAAAAATAAAAGGCGGATTTTATAAACAGGAAATACAAAAAGCAAGGTTCAATCCTGAAAATTAAATGAATATTAAAATGAAAAAATATTACTACGAGAGGTTAAAGGAAAATAAAGCGTGAAGAAGGTAATAAAGCTATTGCCTAGTTTAATACTTATATAAAGCCAGTGAGTTAAGAATCATAATCAGTTTGTCATCGTATAATCATGGAGAGTCGTAGATCACTTTATATAACTCTACACCTTCTTCACGCCTCCTTGGATTACATCCTGGATAAATAAGAACCTCTCGGATTTTAAACCATTGCTGCTCTCAAAATGGAACTAACTATAACAACACTATGAAAGAGAGAGCATACAAGGAACCGCAGATAGCAAGATTATGCTAGCAATGATATTAAATACGGACAATAGGAAAATTGCATATCACAACCATCTATTTATCTCGGTCATGGTGGTGTACAGAAGTGCCATACAGAATGTGTTGAACAATCCGACTATATTACGAAGACGCGAACGGTACCTTTGTTTCTGAAAAGAACTACACTACAAATGCCCGCCAAAAAAGCTGATAACGACAACATTTGCTACAAAGGAATACTTCATCTGACAGAATATTGCTTTCGCGACGAGTCTTAATTTATCAAAATCGGTGCTGCTTTTTTAGTCATGTAAACTTCTGCTTTGAATATGAGTATTATGGTAAAGAATTCTGGCCTATACACAAACTGAATTGCGTACCTATGAAGATAACAGTAATAAATATCTTTTAGTTTCAAAAGTAAATGTAAAACCTACGAGACACGTGACATGTTCTTTTCTCGACCACGAATCACCATGCAGCGTAAACTATCGTAAAACGTCGATGCTGAGTTGGAGAAATACTTCATGATATCCCTACTATGCTGAAGTTGGGGAGGGTTATACTATCTGTGGCGAATAACCGCATGACTCCACATAACAAAAAAATGAAGCAGATCGAGTACTGCATCACATACAATGATACCCCATGCGAGAGGCTCAATCCATCCACGTATGGCCTTACTGTACATTATACCAAAACTCAAATTGAGTATCATATGTAGGTAATAACCTTAACGCTCCTTCATTAAAGAGTAGCTATATTTTCCCAAGAGAGTAAAGTACCTATAACAGTTCCCAATGAATTCAATATAACTACATGACCTCTAGAATACGATCAGACAATATCTAGAACTACTGTCACGCGCATGCCACACTACCTATAAAAGATAGTAAGAAAGGAAAACCCCACTTTTCCCTACTTACACCGGCCATGCACATAGTCTATGATAACAGTTCATATATAGAAAGAAACCGACCTAGCAAGTACATACCGAGCAATGGAAATGTACTATAAGAACGGTGTAATCAGATATATTTTTTCATTCAAGTTAAACACTGCTCCTCACAGATAGTTAAAGATCAGCATACAGAAAGATAACTCTAGATAATTAATGACGAAGAAAGAGTATTCAGGGAAACAACAACATTCAGAGGGGTATGCCTTGGTGGATGTTATTTTGCCAAGTATGGAGAAGTGCAAGCTGATTACTCAGGAAAGCGGGAATATATAGTAAAAAAGCTGATAGAACAGGTTTGCATACTATTCAAAATATTGCTGCAGGAAATAATCCCTCCTCGTACAGCATTAAAAAGACCTATAGCCGATGTTTCAGATGAGATGTTGGATGATGTTAAGCGTAATATAAGACGTAAAATGTCAGGACAGGTACGAGGGAACAAGGAAGATTTCATAAAGAAAAAGACTAAGCGGAAAAAAACCTCTAAAGAAAAATGTATTGATGTATTTGCTATTTTATTACTAACCTGATAACTTATATTCACAGATTGTCCGTGTATATAGTAAGGTAACTTTACATGAAAATGTTCATTATTACGGCCAGAGCTCGCACATGCAAGATGCAATTCCTTCATCCTTCTAGTCCTGAATGTTGTAAGAGTGAATTGAATCTCTTCTCAATGAACCCTACACAGAAATTATAGCAGTTCGCGCTCACTTATCAGTATTACTCCTCTGCATTATTACCAAACAGCTATGTTCCTCATAGAGTTCAATATTCAGAGTACTTTGATCAATACCTAGACCCATCTAATGATGTTTTTATATGTAAAAACGAGAGTTGACAAAACCTGATGGTACAGATCTCCCTGCACAGAGGTGATAATGACCATATAGATATATACATGACCATCAAATTTTCCTTCATACATGTTATCTCCAAAGCGTATACGTCCTATCATCTACGACCACCTTCATAGGATGCATCAGACGGCTCAATCTATCCGCTATAAAGCTTACTATAGTGAACATTTGTTTAAATTATTATGACGATGCGATAACACAACTCTCACTCTTTCCAAATCATTGCTGCGTATTTTATACGCTTACAAAAGATGAAGCCTGCACATATAGATAAAAGACCCACTAACACTCTCCAATCACCAAATACTTGAATACTTATTAATTTCTACGACGACGATTAAATTGGTGATATTTCTCCCTCAAGAAAGACTCATCTCTACATGCGTACACACACATCACCCTAGGAACATCAACTCTCACTCCTATCACGGTCAAATACCTTAAAATCTTGCTCTTAAATTAAAAAGTCAAACTTGCTGTTACAGACCAATGAATATGTCACTACACTACAGAAATCCTGTTTTCCAAAATCAGCTGCGAGGACTATATCGTTCTACGTATCAGAAAAGCATGAGAAAATTAATCAAAACCACAGCGGTATCAATTTCGGACAATTGAACAAATTCGCTATCTTGAATACATACAGCAAAGTCAACCTATTAAAGAGAGTTTGCAAAAACCAAGATATTTAAATTCTACACACATCAAAGGCATATAGTCGAAACACACTAACTCCATACAAATACGCTCACCTACATTAGTGAACGGAAATCTAATACCACAGATCAGAAGCATAATAAATAAGGAAATTGATCGGGAACAATGAAAGCGACTCAGGAAGGAATCTATAAAAAGATCACCCTAATAAATTCACACCCTTTCGGACTAGCGCCCAACACAAGGATATTTTCAGTTTGACAATGTGAGATGCACTCACGGACGTGATTAGAAACGTTATACAACGGAACTATCCTCTGTACTCGACCTTTTTACGATTTAATAGCAATACTGTATCAATGTACATGCAATAGCCGCGGACAGGTTTAAATCTGAAGAAATACGCAAAAGAATAGTCAATTATGAATACGCCTCACCTAGCTTCATGATCTATACGCAGACCTTTCCAGCTTGTAACGCCGTATCATTAAAAACTCTTTGCCAGAAGGGCACCTCTAGGATAAACATCTCTCTGTTTGGAACGAATTCTACAGACCACCATAAACTGCCACCATTCCACCGTGTAGTGCGTCTATCTGAGCATTCCTCAACTCATTGAAAGTTGACAGCAGTACGACGTTACTTTTGAATTATTAAGAGAATGAACGGAAAGTTTAAAAATCGGTGTTTTAAAAGGAAAACCTCGCCTTATACTTCACGGACGCTGTTTGCTATACGAATTAAACCTCCTAGTAAACAGTGACGAAGGGAACTGCTCATATTCAATACAAATGCTCGCTCACACAATCACCGCAAACAATGAAGCACATTGGTTTTTCCGTTGCTAAGAGCAAAAAACGAATAACTGTTGCACATAATTCGATCTTTGCAACTTAAACACTTTATTCATTATATCATATATTATTACCTTATTTTTTAAAAATAACGTAAATACACCTGTAAGCTGCTGTAAAAACTTATGTCTTACCTGTCTCAACCTTATATTCCAATTTATGTTTAGTCTATTGTATTTATTTTCATTATATCGTTTTTTAAACTAATGTGTATGTATTTAATAACACTCATATAAATAGTACTTGAGCTAAAATCTTGCATGTCAATGATTTTATGTTTTGCTGATTATGTAAATACAATGTCTCTTAAAATAGAAACAAAAAACGCAGTATTATTACTCTCCTTAAAATCCGCTCATATATAGAAAAGGTTTTATAAAATTTCGACAATTTTATTACAAATGTATTACCTATAGCAAGAAACTCGTGTCGTGTTATTTTTTCGTACATTACAAATTAAAAGAAAAAAAAAGTATTTAACAACAAAAAATAAAAAATAGAAATAAATAAAATAAAAACGTACATAAAAACAAAAATCAAAAATTAAAAGAAAACATAATGTAATTAAATTATGAGTTAAAGACCAGTATAAAAGCAGAAAGTCCTTAAAAGCGAGTAAACCAGATAAGTTAAAGCCAGTAAAGCAGTACCTAAAACACAAACGCGTACTTAATCCCAATAGGTGTTAGGTCAACACCTCTATATGTTTTACTTGCTTACTGCTCTTTAAGATGTACATGTACTGTGAGTTTAAGCGTTAATAAAGCGAAGCTCTAAAGCAGTTACCGTAAAGCAGAAAGTTAAAGCATTAAAGCTTTCAGTATAAAGCAGTAAAGCAGAAAGTATAAAAGCGTAAAGCGAAGAAGTAAGAGCAGTAAAAGCAGAAAGTTTAAAGCAGTAAGAGAAAGTTAACAGTTAAAGCAGAGAGTTGAAAGCAGTAAAGCAGAAAGTTAAAGCAATAAAATACAATGTAAAGCAGTAAAGCAGAGAGTTTAAAGCAGTAAAGCAGTAAACAAAGCATACTAAAGCCTCCCTAAGTGTATAGGATCAATAACCACCATCTATTGTTACTGAACTTTAGCTGCTTAAAGGTGATGAAAGAAGTAATATGTTTTTAATAAAAATGTTTAAGTTATGAAATAAAAATGGAACGGACTCAATAGTATATTTTGAAAACGAATTCTTTGGAAAGTTTACATTGATATCATATTTTTCGTTCACGCGGTAAATTTTCGTCTGCGAAAACGCACGCAAGGAACGGCGGAAATGTCACGCGAAACTATTAGCGCCTGCGGGGCCACGGCGCGCGGATTACGGGAAAAATATTGCGCCTTGCAGGCGCTCGACGGCGGGCGGGAATCAGTATGCGCACTCGCGGAGTAGCAACGCGGTCCAGCCGCGAATATCAGGAGAGAAGAGGATGAACCTAGCGGAACGCCGACTCGAGAACTCTTTGAAAGTTTGCAGAATCAACATGCAAATCAAATGCGTAAGCTCTTTAAGATAATAAATATTACAAAGTACATGCACAATATAAGTAGCTAGAAAAATAACCATAACTCATAGTAGGAAAGGCACGTTCTAGCAATTGTAATGTACACCATTCGAATTCTCATACTCATAAATTCCTAGGGGTAGGACACCATATATAGGCTATTCTAGGGGCTCAGGGAGGCTAGAAAAGCTTGAAAAAGTCGGCACTCAGTTGGCACTATGTGCACTCACTTGGCACTCATGTGCGCATTCCTTGGCACTCATTGCACTCACATTCGGCACTCCATTAGCACTATTCGGCACTCACTTGGCATCACCTGACACTCACTAGGCACTCATTAGATAATCATAGAACACTAATAGACATCACTAGATCTTATTGACGAAAGTGATGCGAACCATCAAAGCATCCAGTTTAGCGTGGTAAATTGACCATGGTATAATCGTAAGGTCAAGCGCGAAATTCGATGGTCAAACAAGTTAAGACACTCAAGGGCTAAGTCCTAAAGTAAGGACAAAAAATTACGTGGTCAAAAATTTCGACCCATGGTAGATGCAAGGTTGCAGAAAAAGGTGACTAAAAAGGTTAAAGACATCAAAAATAGGGCTTAAGCCCATAAAGGAAGATCAAAAATTACCGGTGGGCAAAAATGACCCATGGACAACCAAAGGGTTGATAGGCAAAAATTACCGTGGGGCAAAATTGACCCATGAAGACCAAGGGTAGCCAAAAATTAACATGGGCCAAAAATGCCACGGGAAGATTCAAAGGCGTAGCAAAAATTACGTGGGCAAAAAAAATTGACCCATGGTCGAAAAAATTAGTGGGGCGTAAAATAGGGGGCAATACGTAAACGTTGCTTACGCCAACCGTCGGATGGCGCAACCCTTCTCGAGGGTTGCCAAAATTTAGGTTGCCGAAAAAATTGGGTGCCAAAAACATTACGGTTGCCAAAAATTACCGTGGGCCAAAAATGACCTAGACCAAAGGGTGGATCGAAAAATTTGGGTTCTCAAAAAAGGGGTCGATAGCCCCAAAAAGGTACTAGCCAAAAAGGTTAGCCCAAAAGATCTAGCCCAAAAAAGGTAAAGCCCAAAAAAACGTTAAGGTCAAAAAAATTTCCAGGTTGCACAAAAAGGTAGGTCAAAAAGGTTGCGGTCAAAAAAGGTCAAAAAGGCTCAAGCAGGTACTTTGGTCAATATAGCCCTCTACTACAACGAATATATTATATAATGCTACGTATTATATACTATATATATATATATTATTATATATATATATATATAATATATATATAATACTATATATTATATAACTATATAATTATATATACATATTATATATAATATATAAATATATATATATATATATATATATATATAACTATACTCTATTATTATATAATTATATATTTAAATATATACTATACTATATATAATATATATATATATATATATATATATATATACTATATATAATATATATATATATATATATACACTAATTATATATCATATATACTATATATATATCATATATATATATTATTATATACTATAGATATATATATATACGAGTATATACTATATATCTATACTCATCTATAATATATATATCATATATATATATATATATATATAATATATATATATATATATAAAAATATATAGTATATAATATATATAGTATATTATAATAATATAATACTATATATATATATGCGCGATCGTATATATAATATATATATATATATATATCAACTACTCAATAATATACTATACCAGCATAAAATATAAATGAATATCGTATAATATATAATATATATATATATAATGAATTGATAAAGAAGAGATTTTTGATACGATGAAGATATGTTTTTGGACTTTAATAGTTTGTTGAATTTTGATAATAAAAGAATATCTTTGGTGATTCGGGAAAGAAATGTAAACAAAATTTAACCGATCCTCTCTTTCTTTACAATATTTTAAAATCTATTTTAACTTCATTCAAAATAATGGATTGAAAGTAATACTTTCTGCTTCTTTACATCTCCCTTCGCAGGATTCACTCAGCAAGGTCTTCAAAGCAGAGCAAACAGAAAATATTTAAAAACAAAAAATGGGATTAACAGATGAAATGAAAATTTGGGACATAAAATTGAGGAACTTCAGAAGAATAAGAAATAAAATGTGAAACGAACTGGGACATAAAAGGGGAGAAATTTAAAGATAATTAAAAAAAAAATTTAAGTAAAATAAAATGTCAAATTTAAAAAGAAAAAAAAGAGGACTGTTGAATATACAAACAAATTTGAATAAAAATGTTGAAGCGATAACGACAACGCCAACGACAACGACAACGACAACGACAAAACTATGACAAAGACTGCGACAACGACAACGACAACGACAACGACAACGACAACGACAATTATTACTAATACGACTACGAAAACGACAAACACAATGGCGGTAACACATTGTCATAAATAATCTAAGGTTAAGATTTAACGCAAAAAGCACCAAACCTTTACTCACAGATGTTCTAAAGAAAAGTATGAGAGAAAAAAGTCTAAGCAGTCTGTTGGCTGCTTACGTTCAAGGTACCACCGAAAAATTAAAATTGACGACGAAAAAATCTTTACCTTACTTACTTACTTACTTAAAATAGGGTGTATGTAGGGTTGGCTGGTTTAACAGAAATGGTTTAACCACTTCCTTAAACAATTGTTTATACCGTAAAAAGCAAATTAAAAATAAAAGAAATATTTTAAACCATGGTTTTAAACCGTAAAAAAGCAATGGTTTAAACCATTACAAAATTTAAACCATCACCACACCCATACGATATATATCATATATATATATATATATACTATTATATACATAATTATATATATATATATATAATATTATATATAAGATATATAATATTAATATAATATTACTATTATATCATATATATAAATATTATACATATATACTATTAATATAATATAAAATATATAATATTAAAGTGGATCTTAATTAAAATATACTATAATTACATATAATATAATTATATAATTAATTATATATTAATATATATATATATATATAATATTAATTTATAATATATAATATATATATATATATAAATAGTAGTATATATATTTAAATATATATATATTAGTTTACTTATAACCCGACCATCTTATAAACTACTCTATAATTTGCTATCACCCTTATGTGTTTTGCTGTAGTAAAATAGTCATTATTACATGCTTATAGTTGGTACTGAGTAACTCGAATCCCTAATACTAACAGCTAGTTTTTAAACAATTATATTTTTAATACTATCTCTTAAACACTTTAGTTCTAAATCTTTTTATATAATAAAACATCTATTTGCACTTATTCAATACTGTTCTTAACGTGAGAACAGATATTCTTTATCGCAAATACTATATGTAGATAATGTACTACAACATTTAACACTATAAGAAACGCTGCATGGATGTTTATTTCCGAATAGTGGATAAGGATGCTGTTATACGCCGAGGTATAATGAGCAGGTCATCTGTCTTAAAGGTTGTTTTTCTCCTCTAAATTTTATTCGGTATATGTATAATAATAATTTTGCTTACAAATCATCATGGCCTATGTAACCCTATGTATAGTCTATAGCCTGATATTAATTTAGCCTATTTAACTCTATTTAGCTTATAGCCTGATATGTAATCGAGTTCATGACATGTTGCCCTGATGGCATACATCCCGTTGATTCAAAGAGTATGAAGAAAAGCTGCAGTTTCTTGTGTTTCTTTATGAAAATTTATTATAATTGTTAATAATATTTTTCTGTGTTGAAGAGTGCGAATCTTAATAGATAAATCCAAATATCATATAATTCATAGGCAACTATAATGTTGACATACATTACTGTGACATTATATCATTATATATATCTTCATAAACATTATTGAAATTTGACAGTAATAACACCGTTTCGATAGTATTCATATTAAGTGTTGGTAAATCACAAAATGAAAGCTCTAAAAATTGTTGTGTAACTGTATCGGTTTCCAGCGCCATGGGCGTTCACCAGCTTCAAATGACTAGGGGGTAGGTTCAAGCTAAAAATTATTATATTATATTAGAAGTAAATGTATATATAATTATATAATATAAATATTTACTCTCTGAAATTAATTATATACTATATAATATGTAAATATATTATATTATATATATACTATAATATATAATAATAATATATATATATATATATATAGTATAATATATATATTAATATTTAATTATATATTAATATAGTTATAATATTAATTAATATTATTATAATATAATAATAATTATATAATATATATATAGAAAGAAGACATAATTGAAACATTTGTATAATGGATATAATTAAGATAGATTGACTTTTAAAAAAAATTATATATTTATCTTTAAAACTAATAGTAATAATCTATAAATACCATATGCAATGATGTGAAAATTACACTAAATATAGAGCAGTATGCAAAATTGATATTTATAAAAAAAGTATATATTTCTGCATTAAATGAAAATTTATCAACTGCTGTTTGAATATAATAATAATCATAATTGTCTAAAATAAACATAGTCAAATTTCTGTAGTACATACTCATCATTAGCTACAGCTAATATCAAAGAATACCCGTGTTATATATTTGTGCATTCTTACCACAGGTACCTCGTATGACCAATTCTTTGATCTCTAGTTCGCGGGCTAGGTACTGAACAGATGATTGACGTCTACTGTAATCTGGTGGTGCATCTGTACTCTGCTGGCGGATAACTATGTAGTATCATTAACAGTACTTTTTTCGTCATACGAGAAGATAAGGTTCGTTCTCCTTTAAGACTTGGAAGGACAACAAGATCTTTAGATCTTCACTACTCAGTTTTGTTCCTTGCAAATTTCCGTAACGCCAAATCTCCCCTAGTATCTCCTCTCTATCTATGCCTTCTAGTGGTAAAAACCTATTAAATGAAGATGTCTTTTCCTTTAACTCATCGATTGTTGTTAAAATGAAAGTTATCAAACGATAAGCCTTAAGGAATGATCGTTGATTCAGCGCATAAGCAAGGTGTATTAACTCAGTGTAGAAAAATTCGTAAATTCCAAAAAAGAGATTATAGAATCCAGATATACAAGATTATGATAAGATCTTCTCCTAACTCCGTTATTGGGTTTGTTGCTATAGTATGGCTTAGCTGTTCAATTAGGTCTGCCCCTACCAATAACAATTACCATATGTATATTCATGATCAGTCTCCAGAGTATCGCTCGGCTGATTTGTGAATTAGCTTCTTTTAACTCACTTCATCGCGTGATTTTTCTATCATCTTTCACCGATGGCTCCTAACCATATCACAGTGTGTGAATTTGCTGCGAGGCTTTGACGATTTTACAAGGTCTTGGATTCGGAGCAGCATTTCAACTGGGCCTAACATGCAGAGTTACTTCGTGATCAAGCTATGATGAATGACGATCTATACAATGCCGCTGAATGCAAACTGAAAAAGCGCTTTTTCTCGTGATAGGTATTTTTCAATGCGAATTAAGTGGGTTTCTAATGACTTGCATACATTCGTACAAAGTGCTCTAATACACTCTGACGCACTTGTTGTGTTCAGACCATCTGGTCTGCATAGAATTTTTTTCTCAAGATCGTCTCCTCTCAAAGACGAACTTCTATAAGCGATAAAATAAATGGTAAAAATATATAATTTATATACATATTCTTTATAGTTCCCACAGTATTATGCGGAATTTCTAATGTTATTAATTTGTGTGTCACAAATCATCCGTTTTACTTTAATCGTAGGTTTCTTGTAGTTTGTGTGTTACCATTGCTTATTCTTCAAATGAAAGAACAAATGCTTCTTTTACTTATTTTCGCAATTATAGTTGGGACACTTCCTTACATATATGCGCAGATCATCGACTAAACCAATAAATTCTCAGCCATCGGAATAAATCGCGAAGACCCACGTATTTTTCGGGATCCAGTACCTCGCGATGGATCAAAAAACATGAAATCAATATATATCGTCAAATGGCTTTTGCAATGTTTTTTTTAAAAAGTCAAGCGTTTTCAGTTCTAAGCCAAAAAAAATATAATAACGCTCTTATGACTTCATCTGATGATTCATCTTTATATATTATACGAATAATTATGTCGCATAAAAACTCTCATGGTAGCGAGTTTATGCTGTATCTTAATCTCTGCAGAGAATAATCAGCGTTTCATACTGCTTACGTAGCTGAGACGCGCACGACTTACTCCCTTTACCTTGTTTAACGCGACTGCAATTATCCTTTCTGAAATATGCATAAGTAGATAACCACATAGACGAATATTTATCTACCATGTAAAGATAAACATACTAGAACTTGATTTGTTGGTTAGCATTTTTTCTCGCGCTTTATAAAAACATATAAAGCGTTTTTCAATGGCTGATTTCGGCATCTATCGTAAGCGGCCATACAAGAATTACGTACTGCCAAGTACCTATCGCTTTTAGATTCATGATATGTAGTCTTTCACCCCGAATGCTGTAACATCGTGTCTATCCATAACAGGTTAGGTATATAGTTTACTCCATGCTGTCGAATCCAAATACAGGTTAGGTTTATGACCTTCCTAGTTCAGGTTTAATAAGTTTTCGGTCAGAAGATTAAAGCTGCAACACATGAAGATATATTTGAGTATATGACGTAAATATTTTTTTATTTTGGTATTCATAAAGAATATGACTTAATGCTAGTGGAGCATGCCTCCTTAAATAATTTACCCCGAAATATTGTTAATTTTTCGACTGTCTACCGGCACGCTTCTAGTAGGCAACTAATATCAATTGTCAGCTCTTTAACAGACTATGTTTTTAATCAATGCTCACATCAAAATCAAGTTGTTGTTATTCGTTACTCGCCTTAAATAACTGCACTAGTTTTAATTGATATGATTTCTTACCTATATGTTATGTGTAATAGGTTTACTTATTATAAAGAGCCATAGGACCCTCCTTAGAATCATTCTAATCTTTTTAATTTGTATTAGTATTATTATGCGTGTGTTTGTCTTTTGTATATAAATGAGTTAGTAACTATACTTATAGTGTTGTATTGCAGGCTTTTAACCTCTCCCTTAGCTCCCTCTTAATACCACACTCCATTATTGCCCCCCAAATGACTGAATCTGACCCATCAAATAGTTCAAGCGCGAAACATATTTATATTCTCTTGGAAAAGGAGTCCTAGATAAGAAAAATCTCCCTATATAGATATAATATATATCATATATCATATTAATACTATATATATTAATATATTAATATAATATATATTAATTATATATATATATATATATATAATATATTATAATATATATTTAATATTAATATATATATATATATATATAATATATTATATATATATTATATATAATATATAATTTATATATTATAGCTCTAAGATATTTACGCATTTTTTAAATAATGATAATTTGCAATGGGCAATAATATTTAAAATAAATCCATTTTCCTTGCTAACTCGGAAACTCTGAATAGAGAATAAAGAATTTCTTAATGACTAGTTAGAAAATGATTTAGCTAATCATTATGGGAGAAATTGATATAGAATCGGTTTTGGACTAATCTCAGGTAGGACACAGTTAATTTTTAAGTCTACAAATTGAAATCTAGAGCTAATATTAATATTTAAATATGCCCGTACTTTGTTGAGAATACTCTTGTAAAATTCAACTGTGTTGAAAGCATTATCTCGCGAATGGCATCCTTATATTACTCAGTGTGAGTCTTAGAATTATTAATTCGATATTACTTTACCCATGACATTCGCACACCCGTAATATTATGTGTAAATTCTAGTTAATTCACTTCGGAAAGGATATTGAAATTTCATCTTGGTTAAGCAGTACTAGTTACTAAGCAGCAAACACAAGGTAAAAATGTAAGAAAGGAAATGAGTAATAGAGTAAAGTTTTTCCCAATTTACCTCAGTTCATTCACCGGTGAGCGAATATGGAGTAAGTGGGGTCATGATATCACAGTTCCCCCCTCTATTTTCAGCGAAAATTCTTTATTTGTATTATTGTTGTTATTTCTATCACGTTCAGTCAATATTGTAAAAAGCCTTCATCTTCTGCTCTTGATCTAAAACCGTACCAATTCGTATTATATCTCTCCAAGCAATGCTGTTTTTGAAATGGTATGTTTGGACGAAAATGGTAACCTAATATCTTATCCGAATAGTTCACTGAAGGTCGAATGATATAATAAGGACTAGTTCTAGGGAGTATTATAGCTGATATATGTTTCTCTGTTCTTGAGTTGAGATGCTTATGTAAAACTAACCACGAAACTCTCAGTCAATCATCAACATTAAGGAATGTATGCTGCATTATCTCTATCATGAGAGAGAATATGGCGTAAACGATTCGTAATTGTAAAGCAGAAACTTCAAACTTTAAATCTATTTAATTTTTACGTAATTAGTTCCGTATGGGAAACGTTGAGGCCTGCTTCAGTAATACATTACTGATTTCCGCGTCAAAAATCCAGGTCCTGTCTGTAACCAATTAATTATACTATATATATATAATATATATATAAATATAATATATATATAGTATATATATATATAATATATAATATATCATATCAATACTTATTAATAGTATTTATAGTATTTAATATAATAATTATTATATATATATATATATATATAAATATATATATCAGGGCGTATATATATATTATATATATAGTATGGTATACAGGGGAGTCTTACTATACTACCCTATAATATTTTTTAATAGTTAACTTATATTAATAGAATAAAATTTATAAAATTGGTAAATGAGTTTAGTTTGAAGTGGAACATTATCTTTACTTTATATATAATGTAAAGTGAGTGTATAAATAAATAACTATATATATTGACTTATATTTTTTTAAATTTTATTCATATTATATTTATATATTTATTAGAATCAAATTTCTTCTCGGAGTAAGAGCTATGAGCTCACTGTGCGGTGAATGAAATTTCAAAAGACTCTTTCGCGGAACAAAGGTCTATCCGCCCATTCCCGCAGTTTCCGCATTGAACTCTGACTTCACATATTACTCGTGAAGCTCCTGGCGACGCGCACACGCGCTCACTTTTAATTTCGTAGTTTCTTTCTCCCGAACCTGCAATCTCGCCACCGCACCATAGTGATCGCTGAATATTTTGTTGAGCACCGCATCAGGAGCACGAACACCGCGCTACCGCTCTGGCCACACCATATACATTATGACTATAGTATAAAGTTTATATAGCAGACGACCTTAGGAAAAATATTATGTTGCCATATTATGGCTATAAAAGTTAATTGTCGACCAAAATTTAAAGCAAGAAACACGGAAATATTAAAAGCCAACTAAATAAGAACCAGTAGCTAATACTTCTAGCTCTATACATATAAAGTAATGAAGTACATACTTCGTTCACCGTTACGAATACTATATCGATTATTTTTTTTATGATAAATTCTGTTTTTACTCTTATATATCATATATATAATTATTATATATATCTTCTATTATATATATAACTTATATTATATATAAATATATACTATACTATATATATTTATATATATACTAACTCTATATATATATCCGTACCCTTCCCATGCCACCTTATATACTATTATAACTAATTTAATTATATGTATAAACAGATTCGAAATTTTAATTTCTGTACATATTTTATTGATCTTCACAGTATGCTTCTATAAAAATGAGTAGCTTTTGCCAATTTATTTCAGTTTAAACTGATGTATGGTACGTAGTTGTAGAGATGACGTATGCAAGACGCCTCCATAACTGTTTTTTTCTTTACAAATAGCCTTCGTTTCGATATCGCAAGCACCATTCTTTATATTTTCAATACACATATAAGAACTTCAAATCTTCTTAGACAAATAGTGTTATAAATAGTACTGTCCCTATTTATTTATAATCTTTGCTAGCTGGAGTGCATATGCTGTTCCTACTTTCGAACTATACTCTCGCAACTTAAAAAAATTTTTTTTATACTAATCTTAATTACTTTCAAAATTCTTTGGAAATTCATTGTGGCATAAACTTTCGTCTCATCACCCTACTTCTTTATAACTTTCGCTTGTCTCAAACAAACAAACATACATAGCAAACTTTGGCAATACATCCTTAACTTTTTTTTTCCACTGCATCTCTCTAGTCATCACTACTATCGCTAACGTCTCTCTCACTCTTTCCCTCCTCATCTTATTCTCTCTCTCACCTCTCTACTCTCTCCTATACTTAGTATTAATTAAATTTATGAAATAAATTTTTTTTGATTGAACGTCTCTCTCTCTCTTACCTTATTTCTGTTCTACTCTCTCACTACTCTCCATCCTATTCATCTCTTCTACTACTCTTTCTCTCTCATCGTATATAATATTCATACTTTATCTCTACGAATATATATATAATACTATATATATACTATATAATTATAGTAAATATTATAATATATATATAATTAATATAATTAAGATAAATCATCATATATACTTATATATTTATAAAATATAATAATATATATGACCTTTTTAATTTTAAATCAAAGCTATTATTATAAAAAATTTCAAGCTTACGTAAAATGATTGTAACAATCCCTTGAGAAAATTCATGCTATTTATAATAAATCTCTGATCCTAATTATACGTAAACAGAAAAATGACACTACATAACTTTCTTTGTTAACAATGTTGACTTTTATAATAACATTATAATAATTAAAATATTTATATATAATACAAAAAAGTAAAAAAATAAAAATTGATATATATTTATTAGATGAGCTTCACGATTCTAAGCTCTAAGATAAGATAACACACCCGAGTTACATGACTCGACCGAGCACTAAATACTGCTCTGTGTAAGATTATAAGAGATACATAACGAGTGCTAATAGTGGAATCCTAGTGCATAAATTAGTGAATTTTATTACACGGCCCTGTATCAATAATAATATTATATTATTTAATATATATTTTATATTATAATTTATAAAAATATAAACAAAAATACCAGAAAAAGATTAGAGTAGAAAATTTGGCTATCTCGAGAGCTCGCAAAACGCCCTCAACGAGTATAAGGTCAGACACATCGCAGACACTTTTTCTCAGGCGGGAAGTTCCTTCTAGAGCTCTTTGATCACTCGCGTGCAATAAATAGTTAATAAAAATATAAATATATTAAGAATACAGCAATAATAATCGACATAGAATTGCAGCGCAGTCTTTAGGTATGTGTATTATATGACTGGCGTGGTACTGGGGATACAGCAGTGTACCAACCATATCCAGATAACTAATTTAATTATGCCCCAGGTTTTAGTAAAGCATATATATATATTAATATATAATTAATGTAAATTAGGTATTACACGGCTAAATTAGGTCTCTGAGTCACGTACCGTAGTAGGAACAAGGGGGAGTTCCATACCCTAGTAGGTATAGGATAGCGGTAAGAACCCTCGACGACATACCAAATCCTAAAGAGCGGGAGGTTACCTCAGGAGTCCTCGGATAAGTAGGGTGAATTAAGTCCTACCACCGTTAAGTATCCCTAGGGAAGCCGAGAGACCTACTCAGACTACCTGCTAATCAGTAGTCTCTCAATAGGTTGTACGAATTAAGGCAGGCAGATACTTAAGTTAAAGCAAATAAAAAAAAATAGCAATAAATATAAGAATCAAAGTCCATTCTTCTTTATTTATCCTCATAAAGACTCTAATTGTTGTAAAAGATATACTCCCAATCGGCCTCCTAATATATTACACTATAATTTAATTAACAATATTTTATTTTATTTAAAATTATTTTTATATATATTTCATATACTAATTTTTCCTAATCCAAATTTTGACATAAGGATTCTAATAAAGATGTATTAATTTTCGCTATATATTAGTATAGTTAATATAAAAGTTATTATCAGATATATGAATCTATAATATTTTTTATTTTTATTTTTTTTTTTTTTTTATTTTTGTTTTATTATTTTATTTATATTTAGCTCCAATATTTCCTACGCCACTAAATAAAATATATGTATATATATTATTTTGCGTTCTCTTCTTTAGGTGTTCGTATCATTACATTATGTATCACTAACCCACTTTCTCACGGGGCAGAGCCCAATAGCTAGAATGGGGTATTTTGACTGACTACAGATTTGTGAACGTTTTCCTGGATAGACCTTGGAATCCCAAGTCCAAAATATATATAAAATTAGTGAGAATAGTCGCATCACGTAGCGGACTCCAGGCGCCACTTATTAGCTACATCGTCTCTACTCTCTCTCTCTCTCATCTCCTCTCTCTATATAATTATATATATATATATATATATATAATATATATATATAATATATATATATATTAATATATATATAATACATAATACTAAATTAATATAATATATAATATTCAGGCTTGATGGTTTAGTAAATTTTTGTCTTAAAGTACCAAAAGTACAAGTACCAAAAGTACTCTTAAGAATTTTTCAAAGTATCAAGTACTAAAAGTAAACAAAGCTTACTCTTTAGAATTTGATTCATAAGTACAGAGTACAAGTTACGATGGTGTCAATTACAATAAATTACTTTATGAAAAACCATGATACTTTTTATATAGCTGATGTAAGTACCAATATTATATAACCTGCCATATATAACGCACCGATATATATAATATAATATATATATAGATAATATAAGTATAAATAAATTATATAATTATTAATTATATAGATCTATGATTTGTACAATTATATATAATAATGTTTACGATAATATTATATATATTTATAACTATAATATATAATAATATATATATATATATATATATATATTCAGGGTAGGTTCAAGTACATTTTTTTCATAAAGTACTACATTACAATGTCATTGCTGCTAACATTCATATATTATCAAGTACAATTATTAGATAAGTACTCTGAAGAATTTGTTTCAATGTACAAGATAACTCACTAAGCTACAAGTACATGGGTATCTAGTACAACCAATAGGTTATCAAGTATCGTAGCAGGTAATATATTGCACGATCATATCCTGAGAGCGGTGATTTGTGTATACGCGGGAAGAACTAGTAGATGAGAAAAACCTTAAAAATTTTATTATTTATTATTTTTTTCTACATAATATATAAAAATAAAAATTTCAAACATAAAATAAATAAAGATGAAAATAATATAATAATTATATTTTACTATTTATATATAATATAAGCTATAAGAGTCACAAACTGAACATTAATAACATTTTTAATAAAGTTTTATCGAAAAATACAATTTTTATACATGTGCAATAATTAATACATCTATAATAACATCTAATCATCTATATTACTAATATATCATCATCTAATAATATTAAGATCATCATCTTATACATCTTTCTAATCATCATCATCATCATCATTTATCAATCCTAATCCATTCATCATCATCATCTAATCTAATGTTAATCACTAATTATGCAAATCGTATGTTCAAATCGGTATTAATCACACTACCCATCTTTAATTCCCCATACTGGAATTCAATTGTATCAATATATAGTATATTACGTAACATATATCACCTCTCTCTCTCTATAAACCAAATTATTATTATATTGAGAATAGGACGTAGGAGCAATACTGCAATGCTATTTAGAAAAAGTATTCATATCCGATGCCTTAGTGCTCGCTCTCCACCTAAAATAAGATCGGGAATCTATACACAACTCTAAGTGAGAACTCGTGTCGCATGTACTATCAAGCAAATAGAGAAACCAATCTCTACACCCTCACTATGAGGCAGGCTTCACGGAGACTCGAAGACGATTAATTATAGCCCTCAACTAGAATAATGACCCTCATTTTCCGTCAAACTTTGCTATGAGAAGCTCGATTCATATTCTCTGAAGCCAGGTGGGATTACACACACATACCAGTCTTGGTGTCGACTTAAAATTCCACAAACGCTCCCTCTCTCCACTCTGCTCTCTAATAATGCTACACTCTTCCTTCGGTTCTCTCTTAACATTTCCCTACCTTCTTTGCAAATCCGCTTTCATTCAATCGATCCCTTTATCTTACCACTTCTCCGTATATTAACTCGTACTCTTATTTCTCACTTCTACTTTTCTAGCTCCTTTACATCATGCCTTTCGGTCTCACATTATTCCTCAGACAACAAACTTTACTATCACCAGTTCCCTCGTAACAGCTCCGTTTAACCTTCTCCTGATAACTGTGTTTGCTTGTTTATATAATTATGCTTCTGCTCTATGTGAGAATCTCAACACCAATTTCAAAATATCTAAGCGGAATATTACCCCATTTTTAATTACTCCCATTTCCATTATTTACCCTCCGTAATCTACTCACATTCCACTTATCAAGAGCTCAATTCTAAATATACGCGAGGTTCATATCACTATTTTATCCATTCACTAGTTTTCAATCGAACCTAAACAACGCCACATAAACAAAATTGTCCCATGACGTTGTGAGCACGATATGTAATTTAGGATCGTTATATCACCCTTCTTTGAAACTTTCAAGACAACGCATATGAGTTGCCCACCTCTACTCTTACTGACCAGATTAAAAACGACACGAGGGTGATACAAACCGATTGCACTCCACTCACCTCAGTTAACCACCTCATAGACTCATCACGACCGAGCGTTCATAACATCGATGGGGTAAGAAACCTCCCGTTGCCTCTTACACTGATAACCGAGTCTTAAATATTGGGTGCACAAGCTCTGACCTTTATTAGAATATTCCCTGCTCAGAAGTACACTCAAATCTCTCTCTTGCTTCGCCTACTATGACCCTTTTGCACGTGGACATACCGCGTCCCTTATTTCAATTGTTCACTACTGATCAGTGATCTTCTCAATACATTATCCTTCAAGTCTTCTAGTGAACGCCTTACTATTTCCACGAGGAGACTCCTGACAACGGCGTAACGAATAACTTACACAACTGTAATGTGGGTACAATGCTGTCCACCTACTACCACATTACAAACCAGTATAACCTTTTACTCTTATACTACGTATTTACTTTTATATTCTATATAATACCTTAGTCTTTTACATACACCATACTCTACCAATATCTATCTTATACTACATGTAAGTGCCTCTCATAAAACTCTCTATTCAAATTTCACTCAACACAAAACTCAAAATCATTCCTCATACTATGATATATTATAAATGAGTTAAGTGAATTACTCATCCAACTTACTTCTAATATCTTAATTATATCTATTCCATCATTATATCATTAACTCATATCCTCCTTAGTCACCCCCCCCTACTCCTACCATATAACCTCTTAATTATCTTTTCATTAAACCTATCCATATATATACTAAAATAATATATTAGGATATATAATTGCCAAGGAGACAACCATCATATCTCTAGTTACTCATACATTGCATGAATTAAATCTCTACTAAACTCAAAGCACCCTTTTTTCGATGAACATCTACTTTAGTTCTAGTGAAAGGTGATCACATTGACATACTATCAAGTATAACAATATCATCTGTTAGATTACATATTCAGCACAGTGTTTGATAAACCAACACAACACCGAGTCCGAGAAACTCTCACTTACTCTAGCAATGCTCATCAGGATTGTACTCTTTATATTGTCACATCATCTAACAAATAAAGATAGAATTGCATTAATATTCCAGATAAATTATATGCAGTTAACATAATATTTAAATCTTAATTATAACTCCACCCACTCATATATCACCAATCATTTTGACTATTTCATGAGTATTTATTTCCGAAGCCTCAATCCATCTTTATCATCTATTCCTACCACTTGCTACAACGCACCTATATTTTCTTTCTTTTTTTTCCCCCCCCCAGGCAATTATGTTTATTATCAACTATAATCTACTATCTGACCACTACTTCTCCCTGACCCTCAATCTGATACAATGGAGACGAGCTTAATGAATTGCGCATATCTACTGACTGATCGCTGTCTCTAGTATGAAGCTCCCAAAATTACCTAATTAAATAATTACACTTTCTTTTACACATAACATTTTTAATTTAAACATGTTATCCAATTAAAATATACTTATTTTGAGCATTATTCAAACTGGTGTCCACGTAATAGTCCTCATCGCCTCCTTTTCTTATTCCAATCGCCACATTAATGGAATAATCTGTATATTACACCATATCGCATAACCCTGTATTTAGTTTATAACAACTATTCCTAGAGAATACTTCGAATAATTGTTAAATTGAATACTTAGTGACTAGCACAGATCAAGTATAGCTATAAGTTTGTCCTAAACATCACCAATAACTTACGATCGAGACCCTTATGATTATGTTAATAAGTACATCGAATCAGTTTTTAATTTTTTTTTATTATTATTTTTAATTTTATGTGTTATAAATGTTAATTATTATTGCTATGAGTACAAACTTATTTTCTTTGGTAAATCATTTAATATTAATAAAATTTCTCATAATGAAAATAGACTACATGATTCAAAAAGTCTACGATAAATCAAATTCTAAAATATTAAAATAAAAAATTAATTTTAAATAATCAATTAACGATATATTATAAATTTAAGACGGAGTTAATTAATAAGTAAATCTCGAAAATATTCTCGAAAATAAATTACGACAATTTACACTAGAGTTAAAAATCACCACTTACATATTGAAACTAAATGCGAATAATAATAATATATAAATAGATTCCACCTATATAATACTAATAATGTGTAATAAAAACATAAAAAAATAATAATAATAATAATAAATAATAAAATATAATAAATAATATAATAAACTAATAATAATAAAACTTAAAGTGACAAATACTATACAATAACACAGTAACAATATTTAATAAATAGCTAATAATAATAATTAATAAATAATATAAATAAGAATATAATAATAATATAATAATAATAAGATAAAAATAAAATAAAAAATTATTTTATTTAATACTATTAATTATTAATAATGTAATAAAAATATACTGGCGAAATAAATAATGTATTAACAATCAACACATACTCAGAAATCACAACCTCACATAGACACACTTTGAGAATATCAGCAGTGTTAAAGCATATATAATAACAAATAATAATAAATAAGTAAAAAAAATTAATTAACAAATTTTAATATATTTAAAAATTAAAAATAAAAAATAATAATAATAATTAATAAATATTAGGAAGTAATAATAAAATAATAATCAATAATAATAAATAATAATAATATAATAATATATAAGGCTATGAGTTTTGAAGTGGAAAGATTACCTCAATTTATATTTAACACTTTGGGTATGGATAACCTTATGCAATGTAATCTACTCCAGAACGCATTTTCATGACAACGTTATAGAATGTTTGTGAAATACCTGTGAATAAGAAGAAAACCCGTAATAATTACTCGAGAAAGGACTCTTAAAAAAGGATAGTGAGTTTCCAAAGTTCTGAGAGCACGGGGACAAGATTGTTGGGGAGATGAGAACAATAAAATCTTCCTGCCATATGAAATATTGTATTCGTTATTTTTATCAGGCATTATACCCGCGGCGTATGAAGGAGGAGGGGTATGTCTTAGAAGTACCCTCTCCGCGACCACAACCACGGCCTAACTGACAAAGGGTCGGAAGTAGAGGAGGAGACTTCGGGTTAAGACACAACTGCTCTTCGCGAAGGATGAGGATAAATAAGTCCTAACTACCTGTCTGATGGCCCTCGGTTATTAAGAGCCGATAGACCCCGTACTCCTGCCAATCTTTATAGACGCGTATATTTATACTATCTTTGAGGGTATTATATTTACCTTTTAGTTAAAAAAAAATAAAAAAAAATAAATTTATAGAACTGATTCAGGACTAATCGTACAATAACCTCATGAACTGAGTCTCTATATAATTTTTTGTATAATACATGTTCACGTCAAACCCCTTAATTGTAAGCTGTTATTAGAGATACTATATTAAACTAGTGAAATAATATTATTGTGAAATATAAAATAAACAAAAAATATAAATCTCTATAAAAAACTGACTCTTGTAGTCTTAAAAACATATTTACTAAGTATCCATATCCTTCGATTACTCCTTATAATATATTAATAATTTATGATAATATTAATTATCCTTCTCATACTAAAATAATCTAAGTTTAGGACAATAATAGTTAGAATATTAAAAGCATTATTTAATTTTATAGATATGTAAAAATATTAAAAGTCAGATTTTTCATTGATATTAACTCTACTTTTCCGTTGATTAGGACTTGACAAATGAATTAAATGTTAAGTCTACTTTAATACGCTAAAACATATGAATGTAATTATGAATGAAAAAGGGTATTGATATTATATCTGTTCAATATAGTTACGCTTGAAAAGAATATAGAAACTCATATAATAAAACTATAAGTGTAATATGTTAATAAGAGACTTTAGTGTTTGATAGATGTGGAAATAAGTAATTTCATAAGTGATCGTGGAACGATATATAAGTAAATCACGATAAGGAATACTTACCAAGTTCATACACTGAAGGATTAAATAACTTGCATGTTTATTAATGATGTAATATTTACATTCCATTGCACAATAATTAGTAAAAAAAAAATTAGAGTCTTTCCAGTCTTTATCAGTGTAATATCCGTTATGTGAGATAAGAAATGTATGTCACTATCTTTACTACATTTAAAATTATGAAGGAATAAATGTGTTGTATATGCATCGCTGGTTCAATTAATATAGGATTGTAATATCTTAAAATATTGAGATAAAAAGAAATAAGTATTTTTAATTATATTTAGAGAGAAAATTTTTTATCTGAAAATATGAAATATAAGAGAATTCTATAAAATTCATTTTATTCAAATATTTATTAATTATATCGATGTTACATTATAAGAGACTGCGTATAAAATTAAAAAAACGTCAGAGAGTGAAAGGATGTGAGCAACAAAACCTGTGTTGTCAGCTTTGTCTTTTTGCTGCTCTCTTAGTTCTATCTACATATTGTATATGCGTATAAGTGACAAATAATTGAAGGTGCAATGAGTTTGTGAATTTGTTTTATCTTATATTCCGTTCTTTGAACGCTGATAGTTTATTGTTAATTATGGACCACTATTTTAATTTCTGAAAAAAATATAAATACAACAATTTAAAAGGTAATAAGGATAAATAGAAAATAATAATAAGGTTTAATATTAATAATGAATGTAAAATTAGTATGTTGCAAAGAGGCTCTCGTTTATAAGATGATATTATATTTCTTTTCTTATATTATTATTTTAATTAATTAATTATAAAGTGCTTTTTTTAAACTAATATTATATTTATAATTAGTAGTTTAACGTTAGAATTTTTAGAAGGTATCTAAAAAAGATTAAATGATATAACAAATATTTTTGTTTTTTGTCTTACAATGAATGATATAAATTTTTTATATCTGCGTTAGTGTTTATATTATTTGAAAGAGGTAAAGTAAATATAAGAATTAAGGGATTAACATTAGGGGAAAAACAGAAGGAGAGGAGGGAATAGAAGTAATTTGGGTTGAACCGAGTGTGTAGAGAGTATAAAATTTCTCACAGTGAATATAACTAGTTTGCGGGAGGTTACATAAATCATATTCTTAAGTCATGGAGATTTGATTACCTTAGATTAGGTTGCGTTATGTAATAACCTACGTTTTATAATTATTATGTTTATCAGTCTGTTAGTTAATCGGCAACTGTCAATCTGGTCATCTGTCTGTATGGGTATAAGGTGGATTTTTATAGAGGGTATTTTAATAGGTTAGGTTAGGTATATGATTAGTTCTAGGTTTAAGCGTTATTGATTCGAGCGTTACCTGTTTAGTATTTATTGGTTATAGGATGGTAGGATTGTAGTGTGTTGAGTTGATGTTATGCGTATTGGGGTGTAGGTTAGTTTGAGTCGTGGTTAAGTAAAAGGTTGGTAAGATGTACATTAGCTAGATTAGTGGTTGGAGCCTTTATTTGGATTAAGAATTAATTTCCAAAAGTGCATGGTAGAGATAAGAAAGTGTCTCCATCTTAAAGTTGTTACCCGTTAAAAAATAAAATTTATAGTATGTGTACCACAGGTGTCATAATATTAAATACCATTAGAATAACAGATTGCATGAGGAGCGAGAGGACGAGTTGACGGTGATCCAAGGGTTGGGGAAAGTGGTCGTGGAGTGTTGTTTTAATAAATATAGAAATAGCAGATGGTAAAGTTAACACCGAAAAGAGGTATTGCAAGAGGGAAGGTAAACATAAGATAGATGGGATGATGATGTGATTGTACTAGAAAAAGGTTGAATGTAGCTTGCGGGATAACCCGAAACGAATAGTTATAGAGAAAAGAGAAGAGAGAGAATTGAGCGAGCAAGCAGACGCATAGCTAAGTTGGCGTCAAACGAAGTTACGCATAACACACACACACACACACCCACTCATGCACACGCGTAAGACATTACATACCATCGTATATAATAATATATACGATATATATATATATATTATATATATATATATATATATATATATATATATATATATATACAATATATATATATATATATATATATATAGTATTATATATTATATTATATATATCTATATATTATTATAATATATATATATATATTATAGTATTAATATACTATAATAATATATAGTATATTATATATGATATATACATATATATATATATATATATATATATATAATAATATATATAATAGTATATATTATATATTATTAAAAAAGGGAATTAAGTGTTGACATTATAAAACTTCAACTTCGATTAATATATTATCATTAATGTAAGTAATTTTTTTGTACAAACATTTAAAAATTTAAACTAAGTGTTAAAAAATTAACCTAAAACGTTTATGAGTTACAGAAAAACTTAAGATATTAAACATGAGCCATAAAATAATAGAAAGGATAGCTTTATCAAAAATAGACCTGAGGTAGAGTAGGCGCGAGG
>JABUQX010053976.1:0-41784 GCA_015478945.1 Trachelipus rathkii | reverse complement strand
ATTATACTATATATATATATATATATATATATATATATATATATATATATATATATATATATATATATATATATATATATATATATATATATATATATATATATATTATATATATATATATATATATATATATATATATATATATATATATTACTAGATAATAAAAAATATAATAGGAGGGAAGATTTTTCTAAGTAAAATATGAACATAAAGAATAATATAATTTAATATTAAAAATGTGAAAAGCATTATGCAAATTTAGCCTAAAATGAAGTAATGTGCGATGCTCTTCAAAGTCCTCAAAAGGAGATGAAAGCTTTCTTTGGAATATAATGAAACACCTACGAAGGTAAATGAAATACTCACTAAGGGCGTGTCGGTTTGTCTCAGTGTAGGTGTGTGTTTGTGTGTGTGTGTGTGTGTGTGTGTGTGTGTGTGTGTGTGTGTGTGTGTGTGTGTGTGTGTGTTAGTACGAGTATGTTTTAATGTGTTTTTGAAAATTTTTGTTATTTCTTTTTTATTTAATGTGTTGAAATTTTTTTTTGAAGATTTGTAAAATTATCTTTTATATGTGCTTGAATGTGTTGAAGAAGTTTAAAATATGTAAAGGAATGTGTTGAAGTATTTGATATTTAGCCAGAGTAGTGACCTACTATCAGTGTGCGTTTATGGCAGGGTTGGATAAGGCACTGGAGTGGTGCGTTGCTGAAATCAATTTCAATGTCCTGGTGCGATGCGCCGCTGCTCGCACTGTACCATACAAAAGAGAGATGCGTTGAGGAAGAAATTACTAGAGGTGTGGCGCTGTGCTGATGGACGACCTTTTCCTCCGGTGCAATGCGGTGAGGTGCTGTGCTGTGCGGTGCGGTGCGATGCGGAAAATTCCAGTGCTTGGCCAACCCATGTGTGGCCATTGAAATTAGAATATACATTGCAAAAATTTTGTTTTAAGAATTTGTCTTTAAATAAGTATTGAGGAATTTAAAAATATGACTGTGGATGAAAGTATTTACTTTCAAATCAGCATAAATATTTGTATGATTATGAGAATGTAAGTTAAATGCTGTATACACTTAAATAAGGTTGAAAATGTGTGAGTATTTGCATGTTTAATTCAGTAAAAATTTGACTTACATGATTTAGCTTAATACCATAAATAGAAGTGCTTTATAATTTACTTTATGCAACATATCTGATGAAAATCGATTACATTTCCAAAATTATATTTTATTTAACGACATAAATATTTATCGTCAAAATTTTTTAACTAAATTCAAAAGATAATGAAATTGTGTTTCCGTTCAATAAAAAATTTGTATAAAACTCCATGTCTAGCCTGACAAAGAACTTGCCTAACAAAGTACAATGAAATTACAGGAGTAGCACAGGCCATAGCTCAATGTAAACGCTTTGGTAATTTCTTCCGATTTTCGAGGGAAAATCTATATTCACCTAATTAAAAATATAAAACTTTTCTTAAAATGATCTGTAATATTATTCATCATACCCATAAACTTAGAATTTAACGTATATATTTAAGTGCTTCTGTGTAAAAATGTGTGTAGGTCTGATTGTAAGTGTGTGTGTGTGTATGAACGTTCATTTGCCTTTCAACAGATAAAACGTGGAAGTATGAATAGAGAAAATAAAACGATTAATATCACTGAGCAAATACTAGTTTGACAGTTGGCTCTCTTCATTAAAAGAGTAAAAAAACAACCAAATGAAACTAAAAGATCGTCTGTGAATGCGCACTTTAGGCACAAAACATCGTTTCCAAGAGTCCGCCGACGCCTGAGTAAGTGTGTTAGTCCTGTACGAGTGTGTGCATGTGTGTGTTTGTGTGTCAGGATTTTATCCGTTTTTATACCATTTTTAAGACCATTATAGAAAGAGAAAGGTAATTGAAGGGATTCTACCGTAGAAAAGAACGACACCGAAGAAAGACTTGTTTTCAACGTTAAATCAGAGTTTGTTTGTGTTCGTTTGTGCAGTGTAGAGATCTTTTTTCTTCTCTCTCTCTCTCTCTCTCTCTCTCTCTCTCTCTCTCTCTCTCTCTCTCTCTCTCTCTCTCTCTCTCTCTCTCTCTCTCTCCTTCTAAGTTCTGTTTCTCTGTTTTTTGTACGATTTTAATTTAATTCAATGGCTCTAAATTGCGTTAGTTTTTATTAAACTATATCTTATTTCTAACTATATATATATATATATATATATATATATATATATATATATATATATATATATATATATATATATATATATATATATATATATATATATATATATATATATATATATATATATATATATATATATATATATTACTATAATAATAAAATATAATAAGATGGAAGATTATTCTAAGTAAAATATGAACATAAAGAATAATATGATTTAATATAAAAAATGTGAAAAGCATTATGCAAATTTTGCCTAAAATGAAGTAATGTGCGATTCTCTTCAAAGTCCTCAAAAGGAGATGAAAGCTTTCTTTGGAATATAATGAAACAACAACGAAGACAAATGAAATACTCCACTAAGGGCGTGTGAGTTTGTCTCAGTGTATGTGTGAGTGTTTGCTTGTGTGTGTGTGTGTGTGTGTGTGTGTGTGTGTGTGTGTGTGTGTGTGTGTGTGTGTGTGTGTGTGTGTTAGTACGAGTATGTTTTTAAGTGTTTTTGAAAAAAAAAATTAGTTTTTTTTATTTAATGTGTTGATAATTTTTTTGTAGATTTGTAAAATTATCTTTTTCCTTTAGCTTGAATGTGTTGATGTATCTTTAAATATGTAAAGGAATGTGTTAGTATTTGATATTTAGTCAGGGTAGTGCCCTCCCTACTATTAGTTTGCCTATGTGGCAGCGTTGCCACCGGAGTGGTGGAGTGGAGTGGTGCGGAGAGGTACATTACTGCAATAAATTTCAATGTCCTGGTGCGATTCGTTGCGGTGCCTGGAGCACTGCAAAAGAGAGATGGAGTGAGAGATAAATAACTGGTGGTGTGGTGTGGTGTTTTGTGGTGCTGTGCTGATGGACGACCTTTTTATTCGTTGCGGTGTGGAGCGACTATAAAATTCCGGTTCCCTGCCAACACAGGTATGGCTATTAAAGTTAGAATAATAATTAAAAAAAAATTGTTTTTGATGCTTGCAGACCGACAGCAGCCCACTCATGACTACTAACGACTGTACCACTCTGATGCAGAATGCTGACATGGACGACCTTTTATTTCGTAATTGCGGTTGTGGAAAGCGACTATAAAATTCCGGTTCCCTGCCAACACAGGTATGGCTATTAAAGTTAGAATAATAATTAAAAAAAAAATTGTTTTGGAGGCCCTTAATTTGTTTTGAGATTTTGTATTTAAATATGTATTGAGGAATTTAAATATATGACGGCGGATGAGTGTATTTATATTTACTTCGTGCAAATCTGCAAAAATATTTGTATGGTTATGAGTTTGTAAGTGTAAGATTGTATACACTTAAGTAAGGTTGAGAATGTGAGATTATGTACATGTATATTTCAGTAAAAATTTAACATATGATTTACCTTAATACCATAAATATAAGAGTTTTATAATTTACTATAAGTAACAAATCTGATACAAAATGATTCTATTTCCAAAATTATATTTTATTTAAACGACAAAGAAATACAGATAACTTATCATTAAATTTTTTTAATTAAATTCAAAAGATATTGAAATTGGGGTTTCACTACGTAAGCAATTTGTATAAACCTACGTGTTTAGCCTGATTTAGAACTAGCCTAACAAATTGCAATTAAATTTCAGGAGTAAAACCGGACCTAGCCTAAACTAAACGCTTTGGTAGTTTTCTACTGATTTTTCGAGAGAAAATCACTGTTCACTCAATTAGAAATATATAATTTTATTCACTTTTCTTAAAATGATCTAAAATATTATTCATACCCATAAACTTGGAATTAGGCCTGTAAATTTATGTGCATTTGTGTAAAAATGTGTGTAGGTTTGATTGTAAATGTTGCTACAGTTGCTGTCCCTTCCCTTTTTTCAACCACGATTTAAAACACCCGTCGAAGGTGTGCTAATAGACGAAAGATAAAAAACGATTAATATCACGAGCAAAGAGGCCATCTTTGACAGTTGGCGTCTTTCATTAAAAGAGTAAATAAAATCAAATGATTCTAAAATAGCTTCTCTGAATGTGCACGTTAGGCACAGATCATCGTTTCCGAGAGTCCGCCGACGCTTGAGTGAGTGCATTAGCCTCTGTAACGAGCGTGTACATGTGGCAGTGTTGTGTACAGAATTTTAACGCTATGGTGTCACGAATTTTACTAGGTCTATTGTTAAAATCTGATTAATGTTTAAGACCTGATTATAACGTATAATTTTGAACCGTAGGTGAGATCGTAAGATGAACGCGATTTTTCTAGCGTCGAAAAAGAACGACACCGGAGATGGACTTCTGTCAAAATTAAATACGAGGTTTGTTTGTTGTCGTCTTGTGCAATATGCGGGATCTCTCCTTCTCTCTGCGTCTCTCTCTACTCTACATTCTTACTCTTCGTACTCTCCTCTCTCTCTCTCCTCTCCTCTGCTCCTCTCTCTCTCTCTCTCTCTCTCTCTCTCTCTATTTTCTTTCTAACTTCGGCTTTTCATTTATTTATTTTGTATGACTTTTAACATTAATTCAATGGAAAAAAATAACGTTAGCTTGTTTATTTATCATTAAAAGTACCTAACGTAATATATATATATATGATATATATAATATATAGATATATACTAATACTAATAATATATTATATTAATATACTTATATATACTTATATATATATATATATATCTATTACTATTTCAGTAATCTATACAATTACTATATATATATAGTATATATGTTACTATATAAATATATAACCTTTATATATATATACTATATATATTAATATATAATATACATAGTATATATATTTATATACATCTATACTATATATATATATATATATATATATAGTTATAGTTATAGTACTATATATTATATATATATATATATTATATCACCCACATATATACTAATACCGCCACTCGCTAATTAATATTATATTTCATTACAAATTTATGAACTATTATCACTTATAACTATATATACAGTATATATCAATAGAGTGGGTATATATATAATATATAACTAATATATACTATAATATATTCTATAATATACTAATATAATAATATATATATATATATATATATTATATACTATATATATATATATATGTTATATAATATATATATATACTTATATTATACTATATATACTATATATTATACTATATATATATATTATATATAATATATAATAATATATATAATATACCTATAATATCTATAATATATAATAGTAATAATAAAATTTTAATAAGTTACAAAGATATTTTCTAAGTAAAAAATCATGAATATCAATAAAGAATTAATATATAATTTAATACTTTTAAAAAATGTGAAAATTGCATTATGGCAAAATTCAACGCATAAAATTGAAGTAATGTGCGATGCTCTTCAAAGTCCTCAAAAGGAGATGAAAGCTTTCATTGTGGAATATAATGAAAACACCTACGAAGGCAAAATGACAATAATACCACTAAGGGGACGTGTCGGTTAATTTGTCTCAGTGTAGGTCGATTCCATTGTCCTGTGTTTCGTGTACCTATTCATAAACGTACATTGAGGCAAACACTGCTCGTGTGTAGAATAGTGATGGATACAACTGACACAACGACTATGATACTGGTGCTTTGCTGTGTGTGTGT
Source organism: Trachelipus rathkii (assembly GCA_015478945.1). Taxonomy (NCBI): domain Eukaryota; kingdom Metazoa; phylum Arthropoda; class Malacostraca; order Isopoda; family Trachelipodidae; genus Trachelipus; species Trachelipus rathkii. The sequence continues at coordinate 35,989 of JABUQX010053976.1, read as the reverse complement.
GTGTGCTGTCGTGTGTGTGCAGCATACCAACACACAACCAACACTGCGCCAATAGTACTACGCACTGTGTAATCACCAATGTGTGAGCATCACACATGTGTTCCAGTACGAGTATGGTCGCCTTTTTAATGATGTTTGTTGAAAAATTCGTGTTTATTTCTTTAATTTATTTATATGTTTTTGAAAATTTTTGTCTTTGAAGATTTTGGTAAAACTTATCTTTTTTCTGTGCCCTCTGAATAGTGGTTGAAAGAAGCTTAAAATTATATAAAGGAATATGGTTGAAGTATTTATATTTAGCCGAGTTAGTGCCCTTCTATTTAGTGTGCGTATATAGCAGGGTTGGCAAACACACTGGAGTGGTGCGTTGCAGAAATCAATTTCAATGTCCTGGGTGAAAGATATGCGCTGCTGCCTCGGCCTGGTGAGCGCGAGGTACAAAGAGCAGATGCACGTGCATAAAGAAATATTACTGGTGGGTGGTCTGCATGTTGTGCTGAGCATGGACCCGGACCTTAATCATCCGGGTTGCGGCGGTACTGGTGCGGCGGTGCGGCTTGGCGATGTGGTATTTGCGATGCGGAAAAAATTCCATAGTTGCTCGGCCAACCCATGTGGTGGCTATTGAAGTTAGAATATACATTGCAATAAAATTGTTTTGAGAATTTGTCTTTTATTCCTAATAAATTGGAATTTTTAAAAAATGACTGTGGCATGAAAGTAGTATTTACTTCTTTCAAATCAGCATAAATATTGCTGTATGATTATGAATATATGTAAAGTGATAATGCAAGTAGAAGAAGAATGTAATTACTTAAAATACGGTTGAAAATGAATTTTTATTTTGATTTAGTTTTATAGTTTGTATAGTTGGCGTCTGAGCGGCTTGTCTGAGACGAGATCAATAGTGAGTTAATAAGTGCATGTGTAATTACCCTAAGTAAAATATTTGACTTACATGATTATAGCTTAATACCATAAATATAAGAGTTTTAGAGAACAATTTACCAATTAGTAACAACTAATCATGATGCAAATCATGATTTTTTATTTCCCAAAAATTATATTGTTATTTGTTACAACAATAAATTTAAATAACTAAAAATATAAGTTTATCATATAAACATTTTTTGGACATCTTAAGAATCTAAAGAATTATTTTGAAATATAGGGTTTCACTACTCATCGCCAATTCGATTAATTAATAAATACGTTATAAAACTCTCTTGCTTTAGCGCTTTAGCTTCTAAAAACCTTATAGCTAGTATACTAAAGCAAATTTACTCAATGAAATTTACAGAGACAGTTAAATACACGGACCTAGTACCCTTATAAAACTATAACGCTTTTTATCTTATTTGTTATAGGCTTTCACTTCTTGATTTTTTAACGAGATTGAAATCACTATCTCACAACAATTAAAAGATATAATTTTATTTCATTTCGTGTTCCATTAAAATATTATTAAGTTAATAATATGACTAATATGAAAGTATTAAAAATTTTGGCAATTATTTAACAGTGCATCTTTATGGTGCATTTTAAGTTTTGAATAAAAATGCTGGTGTAAAAGGTCTTGATGCTACAAGTGCATTTGTGTATATTTGTGCGCGTTTTCGTTCCCTTTTCAACAGATGCAAAGCTATAATAGTGAATAGTTAAGATTGAATTAGGAGAAGATATAAAAACATTAATATATCAACGAGTCAATAAGTAACGCATGTTATTGCAGTTGGCTTCTCTTTCATTTAAATAAAGAGTAAAATAAAATAGCATATTGATACTCATAACATCTTTAACTCCTGAATGCGCAAACGTTAGTGCACAGAAACATCGTCTTTTTCTAGGTAGTACCGCTTGAATGCTCTGATGATGACGTGTCCGTTAAGCTTTCTTTGTAACTAGTTAATTAATAATATTTTGTGTGAATGTGTATAGTAATGGGTGTGTCAGGATTTTATCGCAATGGTTTGGATCCCTTCTATCTATTTCTGCGGCGGCCTGTGATAATTAGGTTGTAATTATTAGAAGCAAATTTCCAGACACAAGCCTCGCCAAATACCAGAAGTTCACCTGGAATCAATTATAATGAGGACTTGTCTTCAACATTTATTAACATCCGTGAGTTTTGTTTGTTTGTCGTTATGTGCTAATGCAGAGATCTTATTTTCTCTCTCTTATTCTTTCTTCCCTTCTTTATCTTCTACTTCTTCTCTTCTAGCTCTCATTTTCTGACTTTCCATCTTCACTTCTTTACCTAATTCCACTATAGTTCCTACAGATTCTCATCTCTCTCTTACCCTTTCCGTCTCTCTATCTCTCTCTAACTTCTCTCTCTTCGCTCTCTCTCTCTCTCTTTCTCTCTCTCTGCCTCTCTCTCCTCTCTTCTCTCTCTCTCTCCTCTCATCTCTCTCTCTCATCTCTCTCTCTCTCATCTACTCTCTCTCCTCTCTTCTCTCTCTTTTCTCAATTTTCCATTTCTAACTTCGGCTTTTCATTTATTTTTTTTTGTTTAAAGACTTTTAATTTTAATTACAATGGCTTTTTTAAATTGCGTATAGTTTTTATAATAACACTATATCGTTATATTCATAACTATAATATATATATATATATAATATATATATATAAATATATAATTATATCTATATATATATATATATTAATTATATATTATATATATATAATTATATTATTATATAATATATATTACTATATTTATAGTATTTATATATATATATATATAATTAATTATATATATAATATACTATAATAATATATACATATATATATTAATATTATATAATAATATATATTATATTAAATAATATAATCATATATAAATATATATATATATAATATATATCACTCCATTCAAAAAGGATAGAATACAGTATTATATAATTTTGAAAACGAAGGTTTGCCTCAAATATATATATATAATATATATTATTATATAATATATTATATATATAATACTATATATTATATTATTAATCATATCATTATATATATATGTTTATAATATAATATAAATATATATATATTATATATATATATATATATATAATTAATATATATATATATTACTTAATATAATATATTAATTATATATATATATATTATATATATAAACTATATATATATATTTTATATATTATTCATCTATATATATATTATATATATAATATATCAATATTATATATATAATATTAATTAATATTATATATATCTATATATATTAAATATAATATATATAATATATAATTATATATATAGTGATATATATATATATTAAATATATATATATATATATATATATTGTACATATATATATTATAAATACTCAATATATATAGTTTATAAATATTAATATACTTAATATTATATATATACTAATTTATGATATATATTAATAATATATATCATATATATATGTTAAAATTATATATAATTACATCATATATATATAATCTAACTATCAATATAACTACTACCTATAATTTACAATAAATCATTATCATTAATGTTGAACTTATATAAAAATTATTTAATTATATTAATATATATAATTATACTTATATATATATCATGTATACTTATATACTATAATATAACTTCTACTTACCAGGGATCAGTTGATTCGCCGCTGTGCCGTCCCAATGTTCCGGATAAAAGAGGATGAATTAAAAGAGTGAGGGGAGAGTTGCTGGGAATAGGCCAGCAAGCCCTGGAATCAAGCATTTAAAAACAATTATTGATTGCGCCTCGCCTGGAAACCTTGTGTTGGGGCCTCGTGCAGAATTAAAACGGCGACACACAGACCTTAACTCGGGCTACCCGACCTGCTCTCGAGTTCGTAATGATAAAAGAGTACTGACGGAAAAATCAAAAAAAGGTGGACGTATCACTACAAACTGTGAATCCTAATGCTGGTCGCCATATCTATAAATAACTCCGGTTATAGTCATAGCACTTCTGGAAAACGAGCGACAGGGCTATATAAGAGCTGTATATGTAATGGACCGAGAGGTACTGGATATCTTGGGCGGTGCGACTTGGTGATACTGGTATAAAGGACGAGGGAGTGAAGAAGAAGATTACACAATGATTATTCGTTCTAATGTTGTAAAGAGGCTAGAGGAGAGGAGAGAGAATAGACACGTGTATAACCTTCGCGGCGATTGTAATATGACACCAGAAAAACATTAATTAAAAGCTGTAATTAGAGAAACAGGTAATTAAGTGATACGGAAGTACAATCTAGTTGAAGACTGGCGTATAACAGAAAGTGGAAAACTCGGAAAATAAACTATTATTACCAGGTCTTATGCGCTCGCATCAGGGGAAGAAACCTGTCGGATTGAGAAGGTATAAAAAGTTTATGGACCCTGCAGGGTGTATATGATTGGAAAGAAATGAGAGAAGGACCACATTAATAAATTTATGGGAGATATGAATGCACATGTGGGATTGAGGACCGAGAAGGATGATGAAGCAGCTGTGGGGCAAGTTCGGAGTTGGAAACAAGAATATATTAGCAAGGAAGACAAGACTTAGTTGACTTTGCTATTAAGGAAGCCGGAACTGCTGTGTACATATCTCAACTTTTATTTAAACATGGAGAGAATCAACTGTGGCCAAAGTAAAGCTACCACAACAACCAAACCATGTAAATATACGGACAAAATTTTTATATAAATGATAACCTTAATGATTATGTAGATGGTGTCAATCCCATGAAATTAAGAGAGGTAATTATTTATGGAGATGTTACAAAAAGCATACCTATCAGTTGTATTACTCTGTGATATTCGGACCAAAGACTTGAGCGTGGGGGTAGATTAAAGAATGGGAGACAAAGGATAGAATAGGGCCGAAGAAAAGTTTAACCAGAGAACGTATTTATTGTTTTTGAAATAAAATTAAAAGATGAAAAACACAACGAGAAGATCTCTTCAAACAAACAAACTAGTTTAAGCTACAAAATATTGAGGACAATCTCAAGGAACACTGTAATCCTCTCTATGAACGTGAAGTAGAGGTAAAGGTTTTAAGAAGATTTCATATTGAGAAAGGTGGTGGAGCACAAGCTAGTGATTTTCAGTGATGTGAACAAAAAAGATTTAAGATAGTGGGGAAAAGGAAAAAAAGACGGATGCCTTTGGATTTTATGGTTACTATTAAGGATATAATGCAGAAGTCCAAAAACGTAGTAAAAATAGAGACCAAAAAAAACAAAGAAATACCGTTTTAATTGGATGTAAGGGACTAAGGACAGAGGAAATAGGACAAGCTTTTAAATGTTCTGCGGAGAAAATCATGCAGAAATAGGTATAAAAGACGAAACATGTCGAATTTATCCACTATGGGATAAAGATAAATAGGAGTGGAAATTGAGCGAACAGACTATGAGGTCTCAACGCCACTAGGATAAGTTGATTATATGGCAATGGCTTTCTAAAAAATGACAATTAAGACATCACCAGTAGCGAAATTGTAGATATGTATGTGATATTCAACAAAGATAGAGAACAATAGTGTAAACTGCTAGTGAAATTACACAGTATCCACGGACGGAGATATGGACAGAAGTATTTTTGACACGATGAATTAATTAAAATCCGTGTGCTGTGGGACAGACGATGGTGCAGGAATATACTTAGGAATCACTAGGTATAACCCACTAAATGGGAATATAAAGACCTAGAGAACAGTGTATGACTTTGGAACCTGCACCATAGTCAATCACCGCAGTCGACGGCGAGGCAACAAGCATGAGACAAGCTATATTATCGAGCCTTAAAAAGAATCGGAAAGATGTCAACTCAGGAGTCGATTGAGATTCTAAAATAATGAATTATTTCAAAAAACAGTAGAGAAGGATTGTAATATAAATCCCAAGTTATAGCGGCAATGTGTGACGTATTGGATTGACAGAACTATAATTAATATTGTATACGCTATACCACGTTCACGCATTGGACGAAAGCTGTGATATGTCCCAATACCATCAAAAAAAGGGACACCCGATAGAACGGAGAATGCCAGAATTACAGAGGAAAATAGTGCTTTGCTGTTAGAGTGCATGTATTAAAATATAAGGAGGCAGAAGAGCAGTACATAGAGAAAAGACTTCGGACAGAGACATTTTCAGAGGGGCGAAAGATTGGCGACGGAAGTGGCAACACGGATTTCAGGCCCAAATAGGAAAGTGGTAGACCTTGACGTTGTGATAATTCTCTTTTAAAAACATGGATACATGTGGGAGATCAAAAAGAGCCAATAAGAATGGAATAGGTAGGCATATATCGCCATTTCATAGATCCTTGAGTATAAAGCTTTTTTGGATAGATGAGTACAAAAAGAACGACAGAGATCGCTGAGAGTCTTTTACTGGTTTATGAGTAGGAGACAAGAACACTGCCTATACTGGAAAATACGGAAAATAAGAACAGCTGATATTTAAAGGCATAATTCAATGGCATAATATTTGTTCTAGTGAAAACCCCACTTAATACACCGGTTTTGAGACACGGAGACTCCGCGCGACATAGGAGGTAGAAGAACAATGGTTTTAGAGAGAAACGAAGATCTGGTTATGTAACGCAGGGCCAGATTCATCGATATGCTGTGCTGTCCCCTTTAACTTTTTGCATTATATATCTGCGGACACTGCTTGAAGAGGATTATGTTGTAATGGAAGAGGATATGGGAAATTATATCATTTGCTATACGCTGTAGATTGACGCTTGAGTTGTATTAGGTGACCCAAAGGAACTCAACACGAACTACAGTGCTATGTGAATTCTTGGAATGAAGGTATATGGATGGAGTCTGTGTGGGAATGAAAATAAGACATACAGGTGAGAAGAAGACGGAAATAAAATGACCTTAGGTATCCAGACGACAGGTTGGATGAACACGCGGAGATCATTGAAGGATGGAAAGAAGTTTTGTATCAACTTTACAGTTTAGAAAGGAGAGGGAACCAGCCCAGATTACAAATATCTAGGAATATAAAATATTCGATTGAGAAAGGATGGGAAATTAGATTCAGAAGCTGAGAGAAAAGTACAAATAACAACAATTATTTCAAAGTTTTTAAATGGGGGAATGTTGTACCCATTGATGATGCATGAGAGGAAGCGAGTGCCATTAGTAGAGGTCAAATGGGACTTCATATCAGTACAACACTATCCTACGACCAACTGACTTACTATACGGTCGGTTATATGGTTTGTGCTATAAGAGGTACTTTAATACACGCATTGCCAGAAGTAGTAAAAACTTAGAAAGCAATGCGAAATGCAGACAGTGATTAAGATTAATAAGCCAGGACGAGTAACTTCTGAGGGACCGAAAGTTTAGAAGTGACCGCGAGAGTAAGACCAGGAAAAGAGGCTCGGGGAGTCCGGCCAATAATGGAATGTTATGAAAGAAACCAGCTGAAGATGGTCGAGTCGATGTGCAGAGATCGTGAGGACTTTAGATACCCGTATAGACTACTATATATTGTGGTGAGACCTATCGTGAACGAGACCACTCACGTGTGGTGAATAGACTCGAGAAAAAAACCGATGAGTAATAGGATCATTGCCTAATCTGCCTTTGAAGAAGAAGAACAACCTTAATCGATCGACAGGTGAAGAAACGCATGGACGAAGTGTGAAAGACGGCCCACTATTTGAAAGACCTGTGACGTTCTGGATGGGATTTCTGGGTAATAAAGCGACACACTTGAAGCACACACTGACAGTGAAATCCCCTCTAGGTTTACCTAATCAAGTTTGTGATGTATGGTTAGAATACCGGTCGGAAACGTGATTGAACTATAGATATTACTATATATTAATTAATTGACCTATTCGGACTTGACCATAAGGATCATCGCTTTCAATCTCATGCAGTCTTACTATATTTATAGTATATATTTCAATATATTATATATAGATTACCATGGTATCACATGTATATTTCATATATGGATATAGATAATATATATATCTATTAGTAATATATATATAGGTTACTATACTACGCAATTTATTTTTACAGCTGTCACCACCGCTCCGGGCAAAGCCCTATTCAAGGCAAGGAGGGGGTGTTACATCATCAGAAGTCAACAACTAACACCAAATTACGCAGCATGAGACACAGACGCGACGGGCTTTAAACCCGCGTCCGAGAGGAGATTAAATTGAGTAGGAAACAACAAGGGAAGACACTGGGAAAGCCGCGACTCGACACGCGATCAACTACTCCACCAGCGAACAGACAAGGTTGGCAGATGGAGGAAAGAAGGACAGCACCGCCAGAGGGAACTTAGCTGGGAGTTGCTGATTTATCAACACAAAACCTCTATTGTGCCTACATAGCAGAAGGTTTGTGGCTAATAAGTCACTTACTTAATAGGTGGTGGACACTTGCGCTATGGAAATTCCTTAACGAGCACTTGCCGCGGCACTTAAGCCGGTTGTTAACTCATAGAAAAGAGATGAAGAGAAGTAGGCAACCCAACCTTCACGGCACGATAAGAGTAGAGGGTTCAAGTGAACTAGATTAAGAACAGGATATCAGTTGATTAAGAAGTACTTTTGTGTGCCCTTCTCGACTCGACCCTAATCCAAAGCAGCGTGAAAACCTGAGCGGCGCACCCCAGATAAATATCACGTTGATTGTGTAGCTATGGTTACTCCATACAAGGGCGACATGACTTTCTGAAGTCATAACTGGAGTAACCGTGAAGAGGAAAAAAAGTCTTCGCAGTGTTCTAAACAGAACTCCCAGCTTTCTTTGAGGCCCGCCTTAGCAACCGTTGTGATGTGAGGTTTCCAAGACAATTTTTTTTGTTTATGTTAAGGCCAAGAATGTTTTTATATTGTCGACAGGAGAGACGAGAGGCGAAAAACCCGTCGAAAGAGATAGGAAAGTAGAAGGTTTGTGCGGAGAGAGGAAATTTGTTTTAAAAGAACCTTGAATTTTCACAAGCGGTGGTGGCAGACGACCCCACCCGGAAATTCTATCCAGGATATCAAGCTTGAGAATTAGAATTTACTCTTTTTAAGACTGGTGAGGCAATTCTAGAATTTAAAAGAGAGGAGCAAAGAATTGAATGAGTTGTTGAGAGAATGAGGAAGTTCTCGCCATCGACCTACGAGTTATTAAAGTAAACGTGCACGTGAGAATCTTATCATTAAATGACCATGTATTCCTTGAAGTAGGAGGAGATTAGACAAGAACAACCTTGAGGAGACACCACTATTGACAGACAAAGGAAGAAGAAGTGTCGCCCCATCAACAAACAGATACAGATTATTGAGGCGAATTTGAAAGAAAACAGACAAAGTAAGCAAAGAGAAGAGGAAACCCAAAGGTTATGGGAGCTTGAGCTTTACAAGCTTAAGATGACGCGTGGCATACCCGCGTCAAACATGCCTTGGGATATGTCAATGCTCTTCTCACCGGACGCAAGTCTGCCCGTAAGTTTTCCTATAGGGCGGGAAAACCATAATCAGTTAAGATAGGAAAGTTATCCAGTAGACGTCGAGCGCTGGAAAGCCGTATTTTTGCGCGGATCGGAAAGAAGTGAATCAGATTCCAGGAGATCTAAGAAGTGAGAGTTGAGAAAGAGTTTTAAAGATCTTTATTAGCATTCATAGTTGAGAAGTGTAGAACAATTGTTAGAAGGTTAAGAGCGGCTTCCTTTTTTTGGAATAGGAGTAATGGACATGTGCGTGCTATCCAACACTAGAGGGAACAGTTGAGATTAAAGTATTTGAGACATTAAGAGAATATATATATAGTGTATATATATAAATGATACTTTATGGTTAGATAATAATATTTATATATAATAATATATTTTATATATATTAGTGATGGGTAGTATATATTATATAGTAGTATATAGTTATGTTATTGCTTTATAAAAATATGGGAATACTAGATCTTGTATCTGAATAGTTTTTGGATGTTTTTATAAATACTTAAATAATATATATTAGTATTAACACTCACCATACGATAGTGCATGAAAATACATATCAAAATAAGCGAGCACGTGGAACGCTCCCTTGAATTCGACACGTGCTACCCTACACACAAACACACATTAATAATTATATATCTATAGTATATATATTAATAGATTACTCTATTTCATCTCTAGCTCATATTAGTATTAACTACCTAGATAAAATATTATAATACTATATATATAGATATATATATATATATACATCTTTATAGGATTATTATATATATGAATTGAAATATATAAATATATATTATATAGTAGTATCTATATATTATATATTATTAATTTATAATATATACTTACATAATATTATATATATTATTATGTATACTAATATGTTATATTTATTATATTAATATATATATATTCATATTATTATATAGCTATATATATATATATTAATATTCATAGTATATTTATATATAATATTAATATTAATACATGTCATCTCATTAATAATTTAGTACATGCAAAATACAATCAAACATAACGCACACATTATAACAACCATTACATCACGAATGTGTCATATACTATATCAGATACTATATATATATATGGTATATAATATATATACTATGATATATAATATATATATATATATATATATATAAATAAATATATTTAAGTATTATAAATATATAAATAAATGTATATAAGTATGAGTATTATAATAATATATAATGATATATATATATAATATATATTATATTAATATCTAATACTATATATATAGGTATAATATATAACTATATATTGTATATATTTTATAGTATATATATATTAGGTATATATATAGATAATATATTATTATATATAAAAGATATATACTAATATATATTATTATTATATATATATATATAGTATAGTATATCATCATATCTATATAAGTTTACTTAACGGCTCCAGGTTAATAGCGTAAATTAATAAATGTGTATAACACGAAAGTTTAAATACAAATAAACATTTTTAGGGGCGAAGGAAGAAGCTTTCAAAGTAATTAATTTTTTTTTTGATCCTTCCTCTTGCGAACTATTTTTACGCTTTTATTGAAATTCAATAATATATATTGAAAAGAAGATGTGTTACGGGTTCAGCGTCTTTTTTGAAGCGATAGTGTAGGGTTATGATATTTGTAACTTTTGAAGAGATACTTTTAATTGATGTAGAATTACTAGCGCATTTGCAATGTATAAAATTAATTATTAAAGTTAATTATTTAAATTATTAATTATTATTAATTATTAATTTTTAAAATTAATAAAAGCAATAGTTAATCAGCAAAGAATGTAGAGGTAACACCTAACCTAACCTAACCTAACCTAACCTAACCCAGACTAACCTAACCTAACCTAACCTAACCTAACCTAACGTAAAGTAAAACATAACATAACATTACATAACAGCATTTTTACAACGAAATATAGCATAACATAACATAAAATAACATAATCATACATAACATTAACCTAATAAATGGTATAAAAGCTTAACTTAACTTAACTTAACTTAACTTAACTTAAAATAACATAACATAACATAACATAAACTATCCTACCTTATCCTGTTGTATTCAATCCTACATTATCCTATCCTATCTCATCCTATCTTGTCCTACCCTGCTAAACCAAATATGCTAAATCAGCAGGGAAAAGGCACAAAAATACTACATTTGTCATTTTTGTTTCGCGCTAGAATATATTTTTAAAAAATAAAAAACTTGACTGAATATTTGAAATTCAATTAAAACATAACAAAAAATACCAAATTTTTAACAAAAAGATACCAGTGAGAAGGTATAAGGAGATAGATCCAAATACATATTATTTTCATCACAAAATATTATTTATATTGTTTCATACAAACAATAATAATAATAATAAAAAAACTAATTCAATTACCCACAAAATACTATGTTCTTTTCTTCTTTTTAATTCCAACGTCACCACTACTGTCCTACAATCTGCAAAAGCTGAACTCTCCGCTCATACATTTATCTGGAATTCTTCTAAAGACGATTCCAGAGTTATTTCACTTTCTCAATCTCCTTCTAACTTATTCATTATTAAAATTATACTTTCCTCTAAAAAAGGAGAGTTCTGCTCTCTAATGAACATAATGATAGGAAGATTTACTTTCGTGACGATCTCTCGCTTGTTGTTTTCAAACCTCATTTGCTTTTGAGCTAGCACTCTCTTTCTTGGTAAGCTATTCCTTCTATGCTTATCAACTTCAGCCTTTCCGTCTTGCTGGAAGCAAGTTCTCATCCAACCTGCGGAGAAAAGGGGAACAGATCTAAGCCCCCTAATCTCAGTATTTTTAAAAGTTTTCGAATATTTTAACATTAAATTGCATAAACAAATACTAATTAACTTAATTTTAATATTAATTTTATTAATATTTATAAAAATTTAATAAATTAATAATTATTATTATTTATTATTATTATTATTATTAATTATTATTATTATTATTATTATTATTATTATTATTATATTATTACCATTATTGATTTTTTATTATGTAATAGTTTTTTTTATATCATAATTATTATTATATTATTCATTATTATATTATTTTTCTTGAATATGTTTTTATATCTATTTATTAATTAATTAATTATCTATTCATTAATATTATTTATTATTATTTTTATTTATTATTATTATTATTATTATTATTATTATTATTATTATTATTATTATTATTATTATTATTATTATTATTATTATTATTATTATTATTATTATTATTATTATTATTATTATTATCATTATTCATTTATTATATAATTATCATTTGATTATTATTGATTACTTATTAGTAGTATTTCAGCAGAAGGAATTGCAATAAGATTAATGATTAATAATTAATATTATTATTATTAATAAATAATAATAATAATAATAAAAATAATAATAATAATAATAATAATAATAATAATAATAATAACAATAATAATAATAATAATAATAATAATAATAATAATAGATAATCAATAATCAATAATCATCAAATTATATAATATGATAATAAAATAAATTTAACTAATACATAATCAATAATCAATAATAATATAATATATATATAATATTAATATAATTAATAATAATAATAATAATAATAATTAATAGATTAATAATAATAAATAATAATAATAATAATAATAATATATATATAAATAATTCAGTAATAATAATAATAAATATAAAAATAATAATAATAATAATGAATAACAATAAATAACAATTAACAATTAAGAATAATTACAAGCAAGAAAATAACAATAATAATAATAATAATAATAATAATAATAATAATAATAATAATAATAATAATAATAATAATAATAATAAAAATGATAATAATATGAATAACGTTTTTATAGGTATTTTGTACAATGATGGCATCATTCTATTTGCGTAAGACTACAATATAAGTCTCATCGGAAACTTTTAGAGCATTATTTGCTATTATTCTATTATTATTATTATTTATTATATTATTCATTATATATAATTTAATTATTATTATTTATTATTAACATAATATTATTAATCTATTATTATATTATATTATTATTTATATTATATTATTATTATTATTACATAATATTATTATTATTATTATTATTATCTATTATTAATATGTATTATTATTATTATTATTATTATTATTATATTATTATTATTTTTATTATTATTATTATTCACTAAATATAAGGGCGTACATGACACCAAAGATACATAAACAACGTACTGTATCGACGATTGGAATACATCTGATATGCTGCCTGAAGTCGGAGGTTTAAAAAGCAACCCGACAGCAATTCTGGAATCTTCTAACAGAACTTATAAGATTCCAATTAATTTACATAGCTCTGACCACGGTTGTGCGTTTCGGTAAATAATAGTTTGTTATAAAAATATATTACAAAATTTCCGTTTCTATTCAATTTTGTTTTAATACTTTAGAATTAGGCACAAAATGACTCTGCAACAGAAGATCGAGACCTCACTTATATTATGTTTAAACTCAACTGAAATGGAGTTTCAAAACTGATACATGCCTTGCACCGCCTTTTGGACCCCTCCTTGATAATAATATTTGATTGTGCCTCAAAATGAGAAGAGAGAGAGAGAGAGAGGAGCAGGACCGAAGCTTGCACGAAGACGAGACGAAGATCTCGGAGAAGGAAGACCGCGAAGAGAGAGATCGACGAGAGATCTGAGAGAGAGAGATAGATGCGAAGAGAGCGATCAACGAGAGAGCCGACGGTAAAGAGATGTGCGGATGAGAGGGGAATACTCATTTGATTGCGATATTTCGACTGAAGTCAGGCCTCAAGATTTCGCTACTGTTCTCTCTTAACTTTCTGTCTAATTTAGCGATAGTAACTCTTTGACCTCTCTAATCTTTCCCTATTAGCTGATGCCTCAAGGCGTTTGGATTTCTGACAGCAACGCCCTTGCGTAAATATGTCGAACTACACCTCCTCAACTTAGTACAGATGAAAATGGGAAATTATATATAATATTATTATACGGTATAATACAATATATATATATCATACTATTATACTAAAGATCCTATCATACTATATATATATAACTTATATAATACTACCAACTATACCTTGCTACAATTTAAAACGATATATAGTATAATATATACTTATATATTATCCCCGTCTGTCTATCCTACCCCACATATCACCTATATATATGTATAATTCATATATCATATTTATAACTATATATATTATATATAATATATATACATTATATACTACTGTATTAAATATATATATATTATATGATATACTAATATATATATATATATATAATTATATATCTACTAACATTGCTAGTATATACTATATATATATCAATATATATTAAATATGATTACTACTCCACAGCTATACTCATACATGAGTATTAAGCATATATACTAGTACTACGCATACGGTCACTATATATCTATCTCTATTTATATACTGTATATTAGTACGTCTCACGACGCCTATATATACTTACTATTAATATCGTCTATATATTTATGTTTTTATTATATTGATATAAATATATTCTTATCATAGATTATTGTATCATATATATATATTTAAACATATATATATATATAAATTGTGTGTCGTGTGTGTGTTGTGTGTTATGTGTTTTGGTGTTATTGTTGGAAATTGATAACCAACTAAAATACTATAAAGTCGAGAGTTCTTGCTAATTAACAAATGATTTGCTGGTTATATGGTGTCCATTATGTGTGATAATAGGTAATTTCTGTGAAGACTTTTTCATGCTGATTTAAGAGTTTAGAATTTAATAAAGCTGACGAAATGTAAATGTCCTACCTTGAACATCAGCGAGAGAACCTAATTATTACAGCTAATGCGAGAGCTAACAAGAAACCATCAATAATACATCTGATACCTTAGCTTCCCAAGAAGCGGTGAAGTGGAGAGATTCATGAACACCTGAGCTCCGACGGGCTTCTCGCTCACACTCGGCTGAGGGACATACACTGAGTGCGCCGTAAAGACTTTTCAGTAATCGAAACCTTATTTATATTAAAACGAATCATTTGTGCTCAATCACAACGCACTCTTTCCTTATTTCAACTCATCGAATTGGTCAAGAGGTAACACTCTTGGAATTTCAATATTAGAAATATACAAATGATTGTTGCGTTTATTGCACAAAATATATCAGTTTTTGAAATAACAAAATAAAGCGTCCGGCAATAAAAAACTTATAATCCCAATGGTTTGCCTCTGACAACAAAGCCGAGTGTGGTATCGACAGGTGCTGGTAGAGGCCCGCTCGGAGGTTAGGTGTGCATGGATCAGAGGGTTATTGGCGGGTGTTTCCTTATAGCTTCATCGTTTAGGTCAAAGGATCGACTGTTCTGAATTATAACATTTTATTTTGGTTGTTATCATTTTTTTTGCTTATATACGCTCACACGAACAGAAGAGCAAAACCGAACACACACTTATACTGAATTCAAGCCATAACTCTTAGCACACATTCCACCATACAACACATTCAAAAGGGCTATGAGATATACAAACCGAACACCCAGCCATAACAGTCACACACCATTGGCAATCAACCTGAAACCGAACACCCACATATATACTATATAATGATAGTATATTATATAGTATATATATTAGTACATAACGTAATATTATATATATATATAATATATAATATTATATATATATAGTAATATATATATACCTATTAATATATATAATGTGTGTGTTGTTTAGAGTAAATAATAAGAAGAAATTGATTCCGCTTATCATGTAACCATTATATGTTAAGAACAGGGTGCTGAAAATCTATATTATGATATTATTCATTATTATTCATTATTAAATATATTTATTATTATATTTATATAATTATTATTATTTGTTAATTATTATTATTAATTATTAAATTATTATATTATTAATTAAATATTTTATGCATTATTTATTTATTATTATTATTATTATTGAATTCATTTATTAATTATTATTATATTATTATTATTATTATTAATTATTATATTATATTCTCATTATTATTGATTATTATTATTATTAAATATTATTATTAATATTATTATTATTATTATTATTATTATTATTATTATTATTATTATTATTATTATTATTATTATAACTTATGATATATTATCGTTATTAAATTATATTCCATTATTATATTATATTTATTAATTATTATTATTATTTTATTATATTATTATTATTATATAATTATTTTATTGATTATTGTATATTTTATTAGTATAGTATTAATTTTATAATATTTTAATTATATCTTATATTTGCACTAAACATATAAGGGCGTACATGACACCAAAGATACATAAACAACGTACTGTATCGACGATTGGAATACATCTGATATGCTGCCTGAAGTCGGAGGTTTAAAAAACAACCCGACATCAAATCTGAAATCTTCTACAGAACTTATATAGTTTCCAGTTTAATACAATAGCTCTGACACGTTTGGTTTCAGGTAAATAATAGTTTGTATAACATATATTACAAATTCCGTTTCTTTTCAATTTTGTTTTATACTTTATTTAGGAAAAATGACAACCTTAGTTGTTTAATATTATCTTATGAGTAGAATAATACGGTAAAAATATGTTCATGCAAAAAGAGATCGAAAGATTTCTTAAATTATTCTGTGATATCACATCCTTGGAAGATATAAAGAGATATAAAAGAGCTAGCGTATAAATGTACTACGTGTATATAATAGAGAGATCTCTCCTTAATAATATCTGATTGTGCTACAAATGAGCAGAGAGAGAGGAGAGAGAGTGACGCTGTGTGTAGTTTTCTTGTGATGAGAGAGAGAGGACGATGAGAGAAGCAGAGAGAAATACCCGAAGAAGGAAGAGTAAGAGAGAGATCGAGAGTATACCGCACGCGGAGTGGCATCAGAGATCGGCAGGGACGAGAAGTCGGGACGAGAGAGAGAGAGAATCACTCATTGAATCGTAATCGACTATATACGTTCGGCGCTGCTCCTCCACTGTTTCGTATGATTGTTCTCTGGACCGGGGTTGGCATCTTAATTATTTTCTAGCCACACTCCACCACACTCTCTCTGTGACTCTAATCTTCCCTATGGCTGAGATGCCGGCGTCGAGCGCGGATGAATTCTCCCGACGCGCCTAACTGCGGTATTGGCGTCACTTTACACTATATAAGACTGGAATATATATAGTATATGGAATCTGTTCGACGTGAGTATAGTGCGATATCCTCTATTCTTTCTCATACCTGAGTCACTCTCATCACTCGCTCACCTTAATCGGTATATATATGAGTGAATTATATATTATTAGTAGTTGAATACAGGTATAATAAACTAGTCCACCCCTAGTGCTTACCTCCCGTCGGCTCGTAGATGAGCTACTACCCTATACCCATTAACATAATTATGATACTATCGATATATTTATTATACGGTATATAATATTGTATATAACCTATATAATATTTTAATACAAATAATATTATTATATTAATTAATATATAATTATAAATATAATACTTATTGTTCTCACCTACCTAGCCTCTCGGCTATATATGCGATAACGTATCCTCCCTTCGCAAAAATAATATAAATAGCCATATATTTTATATTTTTTATATTTTTATGTTTGTTATTTTTTATTTTTTTTTGTACAGTTTTCACTAACCATAGAATCAAAATTTAGCCGAAAAATTGGATATTTCCAACACTCAATGAGATACACTCTCCATAAGTGTCCCTGTATATCGCTTTATGCTATGAGATTATATCGAAAATTATGATTTTGCTTATATTAGTAATTGTATTCAGTTAGTTAATATATGTAATATTTTAATGAGAATGATTGTTTTATCAATTTGCTATACCTAATTTAAAGTTATGAGAAGTTAATATTAGCTGATCACGATATAAATGATAAATAGTATCTATATTACAGACTCCATGGAAATAATATTAAATATTAAAGTACTAATATGAATGACTATCTTAAAAGGAATACCTAGTCATAAATACCTCTGATGCTTAGCTATCCCTAATATAGTAAAAGTAGTGAGGATATACTAGTCATGCGACACCTTAACCTCCGACGGGCCTCCCGCTATAGCCTACATATTACGGTTAGTTGGCTGAGTAATCAAACATCACAGTGTATATAATATAGATATAGTATATTAATTTATATTATAATACGTAGATCTTATTTTTATAGTATCACAACAGGCAGAAGTCATTATCAGTCAATGCACCACATCTACCAACAGATACCATCATCAAACTAATGTTACAACATATATAGAAAATATATATCTGGACTATGGTCAGTTTACGTCAATAATTACAGTCTCAATAACTCTGTTTGTTCTCCAATGATAGGTATAAATCCAAAAAAAGGGTTAACGACTCTGTAGTGATTATTTTCTCCTCTGTTTAAGTAAATTTCAGCTCTATGAAGAGTCTGTACATATACTCTCCATAGCTTAGGGATCGAGAGTTAGAAGATCATAGGCAATGCATGATGTAGCGATTATTTGACACAATAATATATTATTTGAGAATACTAAAATTAACGATAGCGTTAATCACGATTAACCATTAAATTATATATACACCAATGTGTTTGCCAATGCTGCATCACGTAGTCGTGCACGTTAGTAAGAGAAGAGCCTCCGTCTGAAAGATTACGGTGTCTCCATGTACACGCTTCATCTCCCTCTTTGTGAAGCACTCAGCTTTCAGAGTGATAATTTGTACGCGGTTATTACTTTTATAAGTACTCAATAGTTGGTATCAAGAAGGTAAACTACTCTTGGTATTTCCCATATTATATAGCGGTAAGGCGTATCATATAAACCACTTAGGTAACCATTATACAAATAATAAATATACATATATATTATTATATTATATACTATATATATATACTAATTATTTATACTATACTAATATATATATCATATACTATGTATATATATATATATATATATATAAAATATATTAATATTATATATATATATATTTATCATATATTATATATATTAATACTGTATATATATAATATTAAATATTATACTATTATATAATATAGTATATATATTATATATATATAATATATATATATACTATAATAGTATATTATATATATATATATATGGATAAATATATTAATAAATATATATATACTCATAAAAAAGAATTGTAATTCTACTTAATTGTATAGATAAACATTTTTGACGATGCTGTAAATAATATTTAAAAGAAATTACAGTGCCATTCATAAATAAATGAGTTGAATGTGCATTACGTTTAGGAGAGCGCATTTCATATAAATATAATTAAAACATATTTAATTAATTATAATAATTTATATATCATATATTTATAAATTTTCAGTTAGATATATGACAAAAGTAGACGTCTGAGCTTTCCAGTTTGAGGAATATATAATTATGTTATCTAGTATATAATATTATATAATATAGTATAGTATATATTATTAATATAATTATATATATACTAATTATATATATTGCTTTTAACTTTTGGTACAGTGTGGAACGTGATTTGCTCATCGAATAGTGCTGCTGGTTGGAAAGTTGCTACTAGTCCTTATATTAATCTTACTATGGCGTTTAATTGTATTATTATTGTTAATTGTATAGTTATTGTTAATTGTTAATTGTTATGTATGGATTTAGTAGTCTTATTTGCTATTGTCACGTTTTGTTTTATGGTGAACAATATCTTAAAATTGAAAGCAAAGTAGATATATATATATAATTACATCTTATTCTCATTTTCTCTTTCGTGAAGTTTAAAGTTTATGGAATACTTTAAAAGATTAAGTTGAGTTATTTATTTTATTATTTATTTTTTTTTTATTTTTATTATTTTTTTTTTATTTTTTTTTTTAGCGTTTTATAAAAATATTATAGGAAGCACATGTAGTTATGTTGTTATGAGTGATTACAGTTTAGTACTTACTCTAAGTGTTTTAAGTCAGCTATATATTTTTTTATTTAATTATTTTAGCTACCAACCATGGAAGAAATGTTAAGATTTAATATGAGTGATTATTTTCATTTATTTTGTTCTTTATGTTGTCATATAGTATTCTAATAAATATCTATTTCAGCAAGTGAGTGATGTGGAGAGATAATAATGCATCATCTAGCAATGATTTAATAGTTTGGATTTACTATTAGATAACTATAGATAGTACATAATTCTTTTTAAATAAATAATTGACTCTCGTTGTTATAAAATTTATTTAAGCATAAAAGAATGGATTCCCTCACACGTTAAAATTATAAATTTCCTAACTATTACTATAACATATATATATATATATAATTTGGATCTTCTTCAGCCTAATCTACTATGCATGTCATATCAATCTGTGTGAGCACGACCAGTGATGATGTGGTGTAAGAAGTCGATAATAGGTTCGAGCTAATAGAAAATAAATATGTCGACCGAAGCTATAACTCACAACAAATACATAACGAATAATATAGCTACTATATTATATAACGTATATATATAGTATATGTATAATTATATATAATGCTTTAATAGTGAGCAAGAATGATTGAGCTAGGGCCTGAGGGTATAATAAGTGTAGAAAGCAGAGAAAATGGTTGTGTGTGTGATAACCAATACGACTTATCCTGAAAACTGCACATCACTCCAGCAGACGATGGTTATAGTATAGACACGGTTGATAGAGTGTGTATGTCAAAGCTCATATACGCTCGAGTGAGATCATACTGTACACTTCCATAAGACGGCCCGATGGGCTTCCTCTTAGATTTTCAAACACAGACAATATCTAGCGCATTACTATCACAGCTCGGTCTCTAAAATACAATAGCATTTGAGAGCTTCGTGAAAGAGTGTGCAAAACATATCAATGCTATCTAATCTCTACACTACTCAATTATCACCTCTCTTCGGCTAATCTATTGTATCTAGACTGTTAGTAGACTAGCCATAATTGAGCAGTTAATAGCGAATGTCTCAACCAACACTTGCTTACTCTATATCATCAATTCCGATATATATATTCTGAGAAGCACGTCCTACACTTCTAAATATTCTTATATACACTCTCCTCCTCGCTCTCACTGAGAATCGTGTGTTCATTGTGGCGCCTTCTGGTCCTGCGAGATTACCCTCGACTGGCTGTGCATGTTTCACGCGTTATAAGAGTTACACTTACTCTCGTTCATACAGAGTTTCTTCTCCGTCGAGTCGTGCTGGAAATCCTTCCGTTAGATAACTTCGATGCTCTGTATGAGACTCACTCTCAATATCTTTCTTAACACTTATCTACTCATACATAATGCTTAGTCGCTTATCTGTTAACTGTATTCTTCCTAACGAAACAGATGTTTCACTCTTTCTATATATTTGAAATATACTTTAATCTAATACTCTCACGACTCACTGTTACATCTTTCTCATCTCATAAAATACCGTGTAAGGTACCTCTACTTTAGGAGTGGATATTCAATTGAGTACACACGACACTATATATCTAGATAATTGGTTTGAGGATTCACTCTCATATCATGATATATATAGGAGTGGGGAAGTGAAGGGTACGAATATCAATTCAGCATTACTCTCAATCATGATCTGAGTGCAGCAATAACATATCATAAATACACTCATACCTACTACACATTCCGGTGAATTCGTTCCAACCAATTCTTGATACACCACTTGACCTCATGGTATTCATATCCAACTATAGTCTGACTTCCTACTTCTCATCATCAATACTAGTTACCGCACTACCCCTTACATGATCACCTAATTACGTGAGTGTGTAAAGATATAGACTGAACTCTCAACTTCGTCTGTAATATGATCTATATCCTTATAATTCTCTGTGTGTGACTATAATCTATCGAAATTCTCTCCAAGACATCGATTAATCGCACCTCTCATCAACTCACTCTGTGACAAAGATCGTTTCTCTCAACGAGCTTCAAACGTCTCTCAGAACCGAGTGTGATTATTTAACGGTTTGTTTTTTCCTATAGACTTTCAGGAACAATACTTATCAGACAATAAACTATAATTGCGAAATGACTAGTTTACTTTTGAGAACATCATAGGGTACAGACGTAACTCAACCGAGACTTCTAAGCTCCATTATCTTATGTCTCATCTGACTCAATTAGCCCAGAAGTATGTGGAGCACCTCCCTGCCATCGGCACAAGCTATGAGATGGCGCTGAAGATATTGAAAAACCAATATATATGAACGAGCCCTTTATTACTGATTCTTTACTACACCAAATTTATTTAGCTCCTGCCTTAGATAATAAAAATCTGGGTTAAGTTAGAGTTTTCGTGTCTGAGGTGCGCGCCAACTCCACGAATTAAAAGAATTCGGTGCAGATTTTTTGGAGGAAAACTAATCGGGGTATAAATTTCTCAGCCACAATGTGGTTAACAGTCTACCCTGAAACCTCTTTACAAAGTTAAAAAACTCTATCCAAGTGAATATTCTTCGATTTTAGCAATTTTCGATCATTATCACACCATCTTAAAATCAATGGAAAGGATGCGAGAAAGTAAACCTACTTCATCTTCTAAGAAGCTTTCTTCATTGTCTTCCAGCGAAAGAAAGAATTCTTTTTATCGTTATCCGAATAATTACTCCATACAAGTGAAAACCACACCTTTAAAAAAATTCCATCTATTCTAAAGAAATATTCTCAGTGAAGTGTTAGCTTTGTGAGGGAGCTCATTTTATGTCCTCATGCTTGTTTCACAGCAATCCTTCGGCCAGAAGAGAGCACTGCAACCAAATAGAACATTTTCCTGTTCTGCAAAGAAATATGGACTTAGTCATTTTTGTGTGCTGTGACGCAGCAAGGCACACATTACCTCTTTGCAGTTTTGATGTTAAGTCCAAGAAGAAAGGACCCAGGCCTACAGCAGAACCTTCCACTCTTCTTATACTGCTACTATTGAAAAAAAGGAAGATTAAAGTCAAAATATAAAGTGCTTTAACACCGGATTATCTACATCTTGTAACATTTCTCTTATATAAAAAAGGGAAAATAAAATTGCAGCGATTCGCTGATCTCTGGTGTTTGGATTTTTGGATCCCAAAGGAGCTACAAGTTAAAAGTAGATTTAAGATCACTTTCTCGTCAAACCAGTACTATCATGACTTTTCTAGAACAGTCCATGACAATGTATTCCATTGACCTAAACCTCTGCTATGACTCCTTTTTTAAAATTCCAATGTTCATCGATCCAGCTCTTAATTTCGGATTCAAAGTTAAAGGATTGATGGGCGACGAAAACATCATTAGGAAGGGCTAATACATGATTGCTGATCGTTTCTTTTATAAAGACCGTCAAGAGAATATTGTCAAGAATGTGGTGGAATGTCTCACTATTCCTAATGAAGACTTGAAAGTCATCAACTGCATAAAAAGGATATGCCATCGAATCCTGAAATGGATTCATTCCCTTCAAACTAATCTCGAGTTTTTTAACTCCTTCCTAAATCAACATAGTTTTCAAGCACAATTCTTCAAATCATCGTCAAGATGAAGAGACTTCTTGACAACCCCAGTTGACACCTTCACTACATAAATCAATCAAGAGAGTTCTTGATTATGTCATAAATTCTATCATTCCTTTCTATTCCGACCCTCTACTTCATACTCACCCCTACTTGGACCTAGACGTGGGTCTCGAAAATTTTTACAAATTGGAGTCGATTGAAATCTACGAGGAAGTTGATCAAGGTTCCATAAACACCATTTTTGAACAAATATTATATGAACGTATAGAATTCAGGGAATGAAAGTACTTGTGGAGATACCAGGGTACAAAGATGTGCTGAATGAGGTATCGTTGAACCATCAAGTGACTCTTGCAGCTCTTCATAGAGCTAATCAGAAGCTAAGAAAAACTTTTTATCTACTTAGGGAGAAATCATTAGACAATATCTGATCAACGGAATCCTAGAACGCATCTAGGCGTCTTCATCTTGATTCACTTTCGCCCTGTGTTTAATTACCATCTCAGATAGGGAAGAGCCCATATCTTAACTAAGCATGCTACAAGGTTTAGATCTTCTGGCTTCTCTTTTCAGACTTTCTCTTCAGTTTAGAACAAATAAATATGCCTTGTTAGCTGACATTTCGAAGATTTTTCTACAAATTTGGCTGAAGATGGAAAAGAACCGTAATATTCTTCGCTGCTTCTGGCAGAAAGTGGTGTCCTGCGCACCTTTCGGTATACCTCTATCATCTTTGATCTAGTCGCCAGTCTATATATACTTGTTGCTGTCATTCGTGAAGACACGAAATAATATCCAACAGATTTTTATTCTTCTTTACTGAAGAACAATCTTTATATGGATAATTTCATCATTAAAAATCTTCTGTCAGCTCTTTTAACAGACATATTTTTATGAAACTACCACTCGAATGAAAGAGAGTGGTTTTAGTTTGTGTTCTTGGAGCTCTAACCCATAAATTAGATTACTTTTCGAGTTTGAAGGCAAACATTCGTCACACCAGAATTCGGAAGAACGAATTCTAGGATATCTTTTTAGTACCGCTTCAGACTCGCTCAGACTGAGTGATTTTGAGATCACTTCAGCCACAGATAACCGTCAGTTTCTCTCTGAAATTGCAAAATTTTCGTCCAGATTTCCCTGCTCCTTCCTGTTACTAGACGGGTTCGTCTTCTAATGAGGAAAACGTGGAAACAGGAGATAGGTTGCGACAAAGAAATTGACAAGGAGTTGAAGAACCCGTGGGAAAAGTTGGGTTCTGACTTGAATTTATTAAAAGACTTTTTTTAAATAGGTCATGTTTTGAAACCGAAAGTTCCGATTTGTCAATTCAGATCTTTTGCGACGCCAGCCCCACCTGCCAATCGTTTCATTAATTATTTCCTCCACAATCGAAAGAACTTTACATTCTTTGATCAAAAAGAAAATTTCTCTCTTAAAAGGGGAAGAACACTACCATGCTTGGAGATCTTGCCGGTTTTTCTGGCTATCAAATGACTTTCTCAATTTTTGAATGATTTCCTAATTCCAATTTCGGCACATTGGACATCATTTCATATTTTCAAATTACTTTACAATGGATTTTAAAAAGAGGATAAAAGAGCAAGAGCGTATACGTCAAAAAACAGGACCCAGAGCCTTTAGAAAATTATCACTTCTTTAAAGGAAGACCAACGTTTGTTTTCACAATTTTATTTCGTAAGATCTGGAGAAAATCCCGCAGATATCCAACAAGAGGTTTAACTACCTCCGAATTTAGAAATCACTTCCACTTTCGAAGTATGGTACAGAATGGCTATCAATAACCCTAATCTATTGGCCAAAACCAGAATGGGAAATTATCACAAGAAACTCATCTGTTGTGCTTTCAACAGTAGACCATACTAAAACATCCACCCGAGATAGAGTATGAGGCAGTTTCCGGTCTCCACACTATCTTTCGAGTATATTCACTCCTCAATAAATTTTCTGCTATCACAAAGAAAGTCAGTTTCGATTGCGACTCTATGCCACGTTTATGCTGCTAAAAAAACGATGGAAAATTCTTCCCGAAAGAGCTATACAAAAGGAAGAGAGGATTCTTGACTGACCGATCCTTCACGTAACCTAGTCAACCATCCGAACTTGTTCCTCGATGATCAATATCTAATACGTAGCAACGGTGGGTTGATTCGCTCCAACTATTATGATTTTGAATATGCTGAGTCCCATCTTCTTGGGGAAAAAATCATCATTTCACGATTCTTCCATCCGAAATGCATACAATGGATGAAAACATTTGGGGATTCAAGCCAATTTGGTCTTTGAATCACAGATCCTAGAGCTACCAACAAAAGGGCCTTTTTAGACTGTATCGAATGTAAAAAGTTCAGTAACTTAGCATTTAAATACCTTCGGTTCACCAACTTTACGAAGGCTCAAGTTGAACTCTTCTGCCATTTTAATTAAATACATACATTAAAGTGGATTTCACCAAACATTGGTGGACGAGGGTAAAAGGCTCTCCTCAAGCTCAGATGTTTATCATTATCTACACGTACTTAATGTCCGTGCTGTATATCTAGATTTAATATCAGATAGGTCCTTTGAGTTTTTCGTACAATCCTTTCAACGTTTCGTCAGTCATTTTGGGATGCCGGTCGTCATGTACAGTGATGGGGCAAACTCCATTGTACAAGGCGCAGATTCTTTTGAATTATATGTCATTACAGAAAGTGGACAGAAGTTTCTTAGGAAGAATCATATCGTCCATCGTAGAATCTCCTTATACAGTTCCTGGACTGAAAGTTTGTGGGACAAGCTTTTGAGAGTGGTGAAGGATTGTTTTGTGAAGACCATTGGTAGGTTTTCTATAGAATAATTTCATTTATTACAATCCTCACTGAAATCTTGGATGCCAGCAACACAAGGACTCTCACTTATACGTCAAGTTCTCATGATTTAATACCTCTATATCTAATTACTTCTTGATATCGTATTCAATCAAAAATAAGTATGATGTGGAAGAGAAATGAGAACTTTAATCAAATGTTGAAAAGAACATCTTCACGAAATTATTTGATTAAGCCGATACAAAGGTTCTCTAATATCTTTGAGGATCTTTGAATCAGATGGTATGAGGAATATTTTCTAAATCACCAAACCATCTGGAACGATTAAGTCAAAGTGGAAAATGTTGTTTTAGTCCACATCACATTAAAAAAAAAACAATTTCGGCAGTTGAGAATTGTATGAAAGCTGTTTCAAGGAGACGATGGCAGAGTTTGTTCTGTTTTCGTAAAGTTTCCAGGAGGACATATCAATCACAGTTCGATGAAACACACTTATATCCTCTGGGGCTGTCCATAACACACACAGTGGGACATCTCAACCGTCTAACTCTGCTTCAATTTCATCTCCTGATAAAGCTATCAATGCGAACCCACAATCTTCAGGTCAATAAACATCACAGCATCTTCGTGTCCTCCATCGATCTTATCAGACAAGACCTCAAAACGTCGTCAGAAGGTAGTTGCAGACGCAAGAGTTCTCTTCTAAAGAGGTGACTCTACTGAATCGAAGTCGGAACTGGAATCGGGTTGCCATTCAGCAGCAATACTTAGCAAAATTACATTGCTCCCAAAATTTATTTTTTCTCAGGCATTTTAGGAGGCATTTCCCCTGGAGTATATTAAAACAATGTAGCTAAATGGCAACTCTTTTTTGGAAACATTAGGAGGAATCTAGTCCTAAGAAGTAGATAGGAGGTTAACGAATCAAAAAATTTATTTTCTATCGAAAAGCCATATTAAAAAGAAATTTCATCTAAATGTTAACACATTTTATTTCATGACACCTTAGTAATAAACCTTTCGTCAGTAAATTTAAATATTTATGATTTTAATATCTTCAAATCTTTCTAACTAAAGAATGATATTACCTTTTATATTATTCTTTAATAATGAACATTAATGAACATTATATATATTTCTTTATATATATTATATATATATATATAAAAAATTATATATATATATTATATATATATATATATATATATATATATATATATATATTATATATATATATATACTATATATATATATATATATATATATATAATATATATATATATATTATAAATATATAATATATATATATATATATATATATATATATATTATATACTATATATATATATATATATATATATATAACATATTATATATATATAATATATATTATAATATATACTATATATATATATACCTACTATATATATATAATATAATATAAATATAGATAAAACTCTAAAATAACACTAATAATTATTCATATCCAATATAATACCTAAAACAAATAATATAATAATATATATCATATCAGGACGCAACCGGTTTGACAAGAGAAAGCACAGGAGCTCGTGGACCTCCTCTAAAAAGAAATAAAAGCAACTAATTGTAAGAAAAATAATTCAAATTTACTATTTATTACTATTAAAAAATAAATGTTTAAATGTATATACAGGACGCTCGATATATCAATAAAATCAATTATCTTTCTTCTGAATACATTGATTATTCATAAAGGAAAATCATATTAGAGGAATTTCGATTGTGCCTCCAAATTCAAAGAGCGTAATTTAATGCTTATAAAAATATTTGTTACAAAATAAGGTAACATAAAAGAAATTATTTTATCATTGTTTAGTTTTAGGATTTTCCACAAGGCCTCTTCTTCAAAAAAGTTCATAAAATAACTCCTCCCAAAATTGGTAAAACACTACTCATAAATAGAGTTGCCAGTTTTGCAAAATATGTGAAAAACAAAATAAATAATAATAGAAAACCTAATTTATTTTTAAATTAAACAAAAGTAAAACCTTATTTAAAAATAAATATATATTTATTATATATATTATATAATAACTATATATATATATAATAATATATATTATATATATAATATATTAATATAATAATATAATATATATAAATATTAGTAAATAAAATATAAATTAATATATTTATATTATAATATATATTTACAATATATATATATATTAATAATAATATATGAATAAATATAAATAGATATACTATTAATAAATAATAATTAATATATATATATAATATATATATATATATAATAATAACATATAATATATTATATATATATATATATAACTATATAAATATTATTTTAAAATCTATTCTCTTTTATATATATATAATTATATTAATAAAATATATATATAATAAATATAATATATATATATATATAATATTAAAATATATATATAAATATATTATAAATATATGATAAGCAAGTAAATACACGTTAATATACAGTAACAATTTGCCTCATAGTATGTATTGTTAAAGACAAATGGCAAACATTGTTACATTGATGCTAATTTTCATCTTTCATTTGTTTCGTATGGGTATACGATGTTATGATTGCATTAGCGGCTCATCAAAAGAAATTTGTAAATATGATTTTGCATTTCATGCGTAATAACGGACAGCCAATAGAAACTAAATTGGAATTCCAAGACTTACTATCTGGAACCTAAGTTTGGATTAAGGACGTTCGATTCAACCAATCTGTTAGATAAATAATAATAATACTATTATTATTATATTATTATTATAAATTATATTATTATTATTATTATTATAATTATTATTATACAAAAAAAATCAAGATTTTTACATACGTTTTCCATTATGATGTTTTTTATTTTTGTTTAAACTGTCAGTTAAGTAATATTATGCGGAAAGTTATAATAATACCTATATGTAGTAATAATTGTTTATATAATATATATAAATTATTATAGTATATATATTTACTTATTAAATGAAATATCATTTAAATTTTGTATAGTAGTAGGAGCGCACAATGTAATAAAATACATTTGCTTTTATGTTTGATTTATAGAATGAAAAAATTTGATATTTCTTGCGAATCAAGTTAATTCGATTGTAAAGAAGTTGCCAAAATTATCCGGTTACTGCTAACTTTTTCAGGAATATGATATTTGCTTTTACTAAAAAAATAGACTATAAAAGTGGAACACAATCAATTTCTTTTATAATTTTAATTTGGTGATTGGATATGGTCAGTAATGTTAATACTTGTGTGGCAAAGATTTGATATAAATAGTAAGTTTTAATGAATTATTTTTTATTCTTTTGCATTTCAAATATTGCGGAGTCAAGTGTTTACAGTTGGTACTGCGCCTGTTGCTCTGTCTGATCGATGTTATTATTAATAATTATAGTGAATGCATAGGTCTTGTAAATAACGTGGAGAGATGCGCATTATTAGATGTAATATTTTATTATAAAGTAATTGTTGTTAATGTTATATTAAAATGAACAATAAGTAGGTATTGTAATTTTCAATGTGGAAATCTCGTGGCTTATTTTTTTTATAAAGCCAATATTGTGTTTAAAGATCGAATTACTAAATTTAATTGATGAATTATTTAATAAGCTTAATCACCCGCGTAAAGGTTTGATATAATATGTGTGGATATTGCGGCTGTTAAAGCGCCCCTTAAATGCTTAATTAATAATACCCAAATCTTCTCAAACAGCAGCCAATCATCGTTAGGAAGTAGTTATTATTAAATGTGTATTTTTAGTGTAACATGGTAAAGATATTTTATTGAATGTTAACAACATTTTAAAGTGTATTAATGATTAAAAGTATACATTATTTAAACGAATAACTACTGAAGTTACTGTTTTATATTTATTAAAAATGAAAAATAAAGATTTGTATAAATTCCTAGTATTGGCAATCATCTTTTTGCTTTAGACAACAGCTAGATTTCTGACCAGCTGTGACTGCCATTCATTAATGTCACACTGATAAATCGTAGCCTATTAATAATTGGTTTCAAAACGTTTAAGTTTACAAGTTAAATATTTTAATATCAAATTTTACAAAGTCAGTTTGTCCATATATTATATTTTGTTGATTATTATTGTAATATTCATATTTATATTGAGCATATATATTAAATATGTAATGTTATTATATATATATATATAAATGTATGGCAAAAATTTATGATTGAATATATGACTGTGTGATAGTATTTATGTGTTATATAATTGTTTTAGTTAATTGCCAGAGAAGCTATTGTAATATAATTAATATTAATAATAATATATTATATGTATATATATATATTAAATAATATTAATATTATATATATATATTATATATATTGATAAATTGATAGATATAACAGAATGTTTGACCTATATAAAATAGTTATAATAATAATATTATATCTAATATGTGTCTGTGTGGTAGTTAGCATTTTTGGTTCTATAGTTGCCGAGGTATGTTGCATGTATACGGAAATGTCTATATACGACATCCGAAAACCTGTAATGAGAACCAATGGAGTTGGAAGCGATTTGAAGTATATAATATATATATTATATATTATAATAATATAATATATAATTATATAATATATATATATATATATATAATTATATAATATATTATAGATATATATATATATTATAGTATATATATATATAATATATAT
Source organism: Trachelipus rathkii (assembly GCA_015478945.1). Taxonomy (NCBI): domain Eukaryota; kingdom Metazoa; phylum Arthropoda; class Malacostraca; order Isopoda; family Trachelipodidae; genus Trachelipus; species Trachelipus rathkii. The sequence goes on along the minus strand of JABUQX010053976.1, from coordinate 4,256 downwards.
TAATAATATAAAACAGAATTAACATACGGTACTGAAGTATCTATTATGTGCGGTTGTTACATGATACGGATATCTGTTAGACATCCGGCTATATGTCCATGACTTATAAAACCTAATTTGTAAGAACCAAGTACATTTAAGCTATTTCTTTTTTTTATTTTATGATTAAAATATTAATTATTATAAACTAATATCCTTCAGTGGTTTCACTATTGAGTATTTCCAAACGGTATTTACTTTTCATTTATATTGAATATTCAATAGCTAATTGCTTAAGATCTTAAAGACGTGGATTTTGTGATTGTAAGATTGATCACAATTAAAACGGATTCATTTGCTTGGTAAGAAAGTTAATTTGGATACTGAACTGTTTTCACAATTTAAGACAAAGTAAATCCATTAGTATCAATAACCGTTTGTTCCACTTGGAGGGTCTAAAGGGATAAGTTTGGCTGAGTTGATAATTAGTAATTTATATTGAGATTGCATAATGCAAATATCGTAGCATTCAGGCCGTTAAAGACTTCACTTAATACAGGAGGCCTGGAAATACTGGTACAATACAGTGTTTGAGAAATTCTAATAAATAGGTGTTTTAGTATTGATTGGATGTCACGGTAGAGGTACCTGCGCCAAAAGAGATTTAGTTTCATCAGGATTGAAGAGTAAAGTTAATTGACAATAATATATTTAATATCTTTTATTTCAAATTACCTTACATAGTCAATTAATTAAAAATACTGGAGATATACCTGTCTTAGGGATCTGTATGATTATAACTTTTCAAGTCAATTACTTACTATGTTCGGATAAACGTTTGTAGTTAAAGTATTTTTTTTGCTATTTACTGAATAATTTAAACTCAAGAGTGTCAGTCGTTTGTTAAAAACCTTATAATATAGATAAGTTATTATATGAAAATATAATAAAGATAGATTGTGCCAGAACTAATGTTCAAGGGTTTTAATTTATACCCCAGTTAAGAAAGTATTTAAGATAAATATTATATTGTTTTATTAACTGTCAATAATAGTTCGATAGTGCGACAATATTGCAAAAGTTGTATTTAATTTTATACTGTGAGACACAGCCATCGGTAAAATAATGAATATTATGTTATATTCCAGTCAATAAGATATACGAAATTGGAAATAAATGAAAAACACTATGAGTGTCATTTTGGAATTTATTTCTATATTAATGCTTCTTATAAAAATATATATAATATATTAATAATATTATATAGTAATATATAATATAATATATAAATATATATAAATAAAAATTATGTAATTATATATTTTTCAACATTGTGATAAGAAGCATTTAAAGATATTGCAAAATTAACGGAGCGAAAATATGATGGTTTCCCGGGAATTCACAATTTTCTCTTTGTTGCAGTTCTGTAGGGAATAAACACTGGTTCCCCGTAAGTTTTTTGATTAAATATTTTATTGCAGATTGTGTATACATAGATTAATATAATATATATAAATATTATATAAATATATAATATATTAGAAAAATTAATATATATATATATAAATATTATAATATATAATATATATATTATATATATAATATAATATAATATACTATATTATAATATATATAAGTATATGAATATATTTATTAATATATAATATAAATAGTTATATCATTAGGTAAAATTTTGCTGGTAATAGAAATTTGGTTCAATTTAGTGAGCTATCCAGTGTAAAGGAACTTAGATTTTCGTAAAAAATTTCTAATAGGTAGAAAAACGGGATTGTGATTCGTGCGTTAAGAAAGTGACTTTTTGAATTGATCAAGAGAAATGTAAAATTCACATATTGATATAATATAACAAAATATAAACTTGGTCATTACAACACTTCCAGTGTCTGAGTCATAATATGGAGGACGTGGAAGTCGGGAGTTTAGGTGTGAGAGAGAGAAAATCATCTGCATCAAAATACTTCATAAAAAGAAGCTGCTGCTATGTCTAGAACAACAATAAAAAAAGTAGTACTGCTGAAGTTGAAGTAAAACATAATCAGCATGCAATTTAGAAAAGAGTAAAAAAGTTGGGGTGGGAACTCAAATAAGAGAAAAGAAATTCGCCGCTGAGGCAGAAGAGCGAAGGAAGAAGGAAAGCCTAGCTTGAAGGGTTAAGAGTAAGGCAAAGAGTATTAAAGTGGAGGCCGAATAAGGCTTTTAAGGTTGGAGGCGGAGAAAGATGCAAGAGATGCAGAAGAAAGAATGCTTCAGATGAATCTTGCTAGATGCTGAAGAAAAACAGCGGCAATACATGACGCAGTTATAGCATCACAGAATGCTCAAAGCAGCCAGAATACTTCCTATGCTAGTAAGTATCCGAAGTTGAAGCTTCCTTCTTCGACGAGAGAAAACCTTGATATTGGAAGAATTTCTGCTAATGTTTGAAAAGCAAGCGAGAGGCGAACGATATCCCTATAGGATAGCGTAAGCGACAATTTTAAGGATGGAGTTTTTCCTAACAGGCAAAGCTGTCAGTTATTATAATAAGATGACTGTTGAAGAATTAAAGGAGCTACGAAGGTTGAAAAGTGCTATATTGGAAAGAGATATTGGGGCTCACAGGAAAGGTGAAAAGGTACTGTACAAAGTTTTAAAGCAATTATATAACTCCTACGGAAGATGATAATCTAAGAGTTTTATTTACAGAGAATTATGAAGTCTTATAATAAGTGTGAAGAGTAACAGCAGGGCGAAAATGTAACACTGACAACCTGGATGATATTAAATCGAATTTTTTCTTCGTGTAGACAAGTATTTGAATTACGGTTCCAAAGGAACTCGCAACCTACTTAAGTATAACGGGATCGGAAAAGAAAGCACCGTCTAGGAAAAAATATTAACTTGTTAATTCTAAAGGATACATGGAAGCGCATCGTCTAGGAATTCACAGGCTAATAAGTCCACACAACGTAATCACAATCACAAGTAATTGAAATAAGGGTACTAAGACTTAAATAATACTAATATTTTATATAGTAATCTTATAATAGGCAATGGTTACTCCACAAGCCGGTAATCAGAATAATGGTAATAGCAATCAACATATTTAGCACGCGAACAACTAATAATGAAGCAGGATCCGTAGAAGTAGTGGAAAGCGGCGACAGACAGACTTCGTTCGACATATTATTATAAAATAAATTATTCTAACCCGGAAAATACTCCAGTTTAGAAGTGAGCCGAGAGATAGACGCCCACGGCTTTATTATACGGTGTCAAAGGAGAGGCATCTCTCAAGGGCGCTCAGCACAACTTCGTGCGCCGATCTTTGAAGAATAAAGTGGTCGGGATTCACGAATTGCCGTAGCAGGCCAAGGTGAAAGACAAAAAGATCACCAAGGAAGAGCGCCGAGCGTCGAAGCCTCGACGAGACTCTGATCATTAAACGCCAGAGAAGTTCCCTGAAACACTCAGTATTTTATGTGAAGAATTAGCCCGAATACTACCTGGATGAGTTAAACGTGAAAAGGTGGATAACATGATCGAAAACGTCATGCAACCTACCCAATATGTAACGTATGGGACCGTTACCGTGAATGTCTTTTAATATGTCAAAAATCACCTCCGAGTATATAACCTATACCTAATTCATTATTTAGATATATAACCTGATAGGGAATAAAATTCATTCTTTTTCAGCTTTTCCCCTCACGAGGAATAGACTACATTTACCTTCAGGCAGAAGCTGTTTATTCATGCTTTTTTTATGACAATTGAAAGCTTCATATCCCTCAGGGTGGCTTTCCGCATGTCTGGGATGCTCAAACCTGGCGCATTTCTCTATCCCATCGCTCTGTAGTCAAGTTCATTTCACCATCAACCCCGACCAACCCGGTGAACCTCCGAAGAACCTGCTCTTGTGTGTTGGTATGTTGGGAAACAACTATTGATAGATTATCGTATATGATCAATATAGAAACCCGCCTTCATGATCGATATCTTCGCAATCATCTCTTGAGCCTTGCAAAATTATTGATGATGAGATACCCCTAATTTGAGAATCTATTTATAGGACATCCAAAGGCCTTCCCATCACCATTTCAATCCCAAAAATCAAATCCTTAAGACCCACTCCCCTAGTATTATTTACAAATACCGTCCAGGGTTCTCGTCATCATCTATCTCCTTGTATTATAGGCGGCCAGTTTCATTCTCGCCGAATTGTCAACAGTTGCTCTGAATCCTATAAATTGAACTGAGGGTAAGCATCTCTCTCC
>JABUQX010053975.1:0-22962 GCA_015478945.1 Trachelipus rathkii | reverse complement strand
GGAATCGGTTGAACTCAACTTATCTCGCATTCATTTCGAAGCCTCCCCACCAAAATACAGAAAACTCATTTCCAAAAGTAGTCGTACAACCAAATCTCTGTTGTATGAACTATTTTTACCACCTTTATTATGTTTCTCCTCGTCGAGATCACGGTCTCAGCCTCTCCTTTCATTGAATCTACCTCAATATTACCCTAGTCACATGAGACAATTGTTCAAAAAAGATATCATCATAAATTTACCACACAATACAGATGGAATTTCCTTCATGAATATGTCGTGGCACTATTCTAATTTTGAAAAGAACTTGTTATAATAAACATACGATACAACAAAGCGTTATATTGCTGCAGGAACTATCGACATATTCATTTTGACTTTCTTTCAAACAGTCGAGATAAAATCGCCCGCTCATCTCTACAGAAAGAGTGACATATGATAGAGGGGGTGCAGGAATACTCATTCATAGATCTGTCCCCTATTTCCAGTCCCTCTAAAAACTAAACTTCATACAGTGGCAGCACGAATCAATTGTCGCAGCTGACCAGTTACTATCTGCTCATTCTACTTGGCTCCGAGTAGTGTGAGTTTACTAAGTCGACTTAGCTGATCTTTCAATCAGTTCTACTCAGGTTATTTATATATACTAGGAGACTCACATCAGCCAGCCCTTATGGGGCGACCTGTCACTTCATCTAAGTCCAAGATAATAGATCTCCTAACTTCTAACCCCCTTTATTCCCTGGGATGCCTTAAACAAGACCCTACATAGGAATGTTTAGATACCACTTCTTTTCTGTATTGATATTTCCTTTTGCTCCCATTCCTGTATGGATCACTTTACCGTGTTCCTCTTGATTATTTATACGATGCCATTACTCAAAGCTTTAAATGAATGCTTGTACCTAGCCTAATGTTAAAAACTAAGTCAGCTGGCGTTACGACGAGCGGCATGGGTCCTTTTGTCAGAGCCACAGCACCTTATCCCACTTTCTCTTCAATAAACGTGTTTCGATGTAGTATTTATGCCTTTCGACGTTTTCCAGAATTTCATCATCATCTCAGCGCGAAGCTTGAATTCCGCAATTCTTCCGCAGGCAAGCGGTTTGGCAACCTTTGGTGCGTCCAAGAGTGCGCACCAAGCTAACCGCAGAAGAAGAAAGAACTCTACAGCAATGCAAAAAAGACCCGGTTACTACCCCAAACATGATCATTTTTAAGGTAGCTGCGGCAAGATCTCGGCGAATTTAATCGACAACAACGCAAGAAGCAGATTTTTTCGAACTTACTTTCGATGTTAACATCCAAAAACTCTCCTTCCTTTAGTTGTGGGAAAGTTAACAGAAATATCTGTCGCAACAACAATCCTCACCTACAGGTCTCCGTTGAGTCCTGATATAATGACTATTACGCTCCCTTGTTCTGCTGTTGCAGATTGCATCTAGGTATAGTTTCGCTACCACTCGAGTTCTATTCGCTAATCCTGAAGCTTTCAAAAATTGCAATCAACAGAAAAATTTAATTTACAAAAAAGGGGCAAGATCATATCTTTAACCGCCTTTTTTATACTTGCAGAGTATCAAACTGCACTGGCGAATTAGCAAAGACGGTGATCTTGGTCCAGACATGATTCATTATGCTTCGTCATACCATTCCCTCGGCATCAGCATTTTTGTTGGATCTATATTAAACCAAAGTCTGAGATCGAATCCTTCTTTCCATCTATTTGGATCAGGTTTTGTAATTCCTATCCCCAACCCTGGGAAACAAGATCGGAAAGCTGGCGTGATAACCAAAGACCACCCAATATGTCACTGACCTGACCATACTGCTTAACTAATGGAGAAAATGGTTTCAGGCCGCCTTTCTGTTCTCGAGAGTCGCCAGGCTTTCTCTAACTTCCAGTTTGGCTTCGCAAAAATTGCTCGACCTCAGGTCCCTTGTTCAAACTGGATTATGACAACTTGTGAGATGGTTCTTGGTGTCTTTTTTTACCTTGAAAAAGCTTAAGACAAAACGTGGAGAACTGGGGTTCTCCTTAAACTCCACTCATTCGGTTTCCGAGTACAGCTCCTTCTTTATTAAATGCCTTCTGTCAGACAGATCCATCAAGGTTCGGTGCTCTTCTGTTTTATCACGCCATTTTACTCTGGATGAAGGCGTTCAGCAGGGCAGTGTTATTAGTGTATTATTACTTGCTCTCGAAATCAATGACATCGTTACTTCTATCCCAGCGACGGTCAATTTTTAGCTATATATTGATGACCTGGCGATACATATATATTGCCGGGGCCAGGCTGCCATTTCTTGAAAGGCAACTTCAACTAGATATTAAGAATATTTCACAATGAGGAACTCCAATATCTTCCATTTCTCACCCACCAAAAACAACATCATTACTATTTTGGAAAAATGCGAGTCGAAGAACCTGCCACCTTCCCCGTGTACCTAACATTATTTGGTTCACCCATTCCTGTAACTTAACAAGTCAAATTTCTTTAACTCATTCTAAATGACCACCTAGCATACGCACAGCATATTAAACTCCTGAAAACGACTTGTCATCGTGTGCTTGAAATATTACGTCATCTCGCGTCAAAACCTTTTAACTGAATATTCTTTATAACAAATGATTTTGTTATATACTCTTAGGCTAATAGAAAGTGGAATTATGGTTGTATGCAGATATGTCTGGCTTCACACTAAACATACACATGTTATATCCATCATAAACGAATCGTACCGATTCCACTTGGAGCCTTTCCATGGCGTTCCCCCCCAGGTGTGGCCTTGAGTTGAATCCATGTGATCCACTTCTCTTTCTCTCTCTCTTCTCTCTCTCTCTCTTTCGAAGAGAAATACATCATGTGTACAGTTATCTTCGTTTTCAAACCCAAACACCGTATGCTCTGACACTTATTCTGCAGGATTACCTCAGAATCTTAATTACTGGCCTTAACCAAGACAGTTCGTAAACATCCTTAATTTCCTTTAACATTCCCTTTGCAAAGGTGCTGCCTTTTCTTACGAGAAGATATACACCTTGTGCTATGCCCGCTCCACCATTTGCTTCGGCACTGACCTCTTTCTCGAAATCTAGACCACCTGCTGCTTCTTAAAAGATCACTCCTGTCTCTATTCTCGTAGTTCACGATAATAAATTTTACTCCATTGTATGATGGCTCTAAAACAGGGACAGTGTTGGCGCATCTGCTATTGTTTCGGTGACGGCAACCTCTCCATACCCTCCTACCTTTATGTTCAATTTTTTACAGCAGAATTTAATGGCTATAAATGATTGCTCTTTCTTCGGATTCTAATCCTTAACCAAGATCACTCTTATGTCGTTTATTCAGATTCGCTTAGCGTGCTACAAGCACTTAAAACCCATTATTCTAAAAAACGCAATGTTATCATAGGTACACAATTTCTCAGGCTGTCTCACTCCCGTAAAAGCAAAAATGATTTGTTGGACCCCCTTCTCATGTAGAGGGTAACTGCAAGAAATCTCTGAAGAGATGCAAAAATGGCGTCCTCATTCTCGGAGTTGTTCTCAGGTTACACCTTCGGATGCCACTTCGACAAGCAGCCTTCCATCAACCGTACAATCCTGCTCTCCGACGATGGCAGAACATAAGTGAAACAATTGGTGAGTGGTTCTTCCTCACAGACGGAAAGCGCTTAACGAGGTGATTACTGCACGTCTGTATTAGCTACACCAATATCACTCACAGAGCACTATATGGCACGTGACCTCCCAATTTGAAATTTTGCACGTACGCCACACAACCGCAATCTGTTCACTATCTTCATTGATTGTCCTCATCTGGACCCTATTCGTGTCGTCATTTTCTACTTTTATGGTCTATAACCTTCTAAAAGATTAGCCTATATCTTATCTAAATCTTCCCATTTTATAACGGTAACTCTATTTTCTTGTTCTTCAAAAGTGAAATATTCGTTTACAACATTTGAGTTGTTATGTAATATTTGGACTATTATATTAGGACTATAATGGGCAAGGATAAATTTATTTGTTTCTATTTATTTTGATGACCTGAATATCCATTTCAACCATTCAATTCCTTGATTTGAAAACATAATATATGACAGGCCTTTCCATGTTATATGATTTTTAATGAAAGCTTCTTGAACCTCTTCGTCGCAACTGACTCAAAAAAAAATTTGCTTGGACTCCTAATTCACCCATAATTGAGGAATAAGTTGGTCATCGGTTATATTTAAGTTGGGAATCATTGATTTAAAGAAACAACGAGTAAAATGTTGTTTTTATTCAAGTTTTAGTATGTTTTAAACTAATATAATATAATATATATATATAAATATATATATATATTATATATATATATATATTCATATATATATATATACTATATATATATATATATATATATATGCAGGGTGTCATACTGGCTCTCTGCCCCAAATTTGGGTTATAGAAATGAAAGTATACGTCGGAAGTTAATAAATATTGCTGCGGAAAAATAAGAAATGTTGTTATAAGAATGTGTTATTTTTCAATTGTTTTAGAATTTATTTTGCTAGATCGTTACCAAATAGCATATATGTTAATTTTTAGTGTAAATGAATGTTTATCACACGAAATTTTTTTATGGGTGTCTCAGCCCCACATTCCTCTCGATCCGTGATTATTGGAAAAATTATAAATAGCTTCAGTACCATTAGTCTATATAAGAATGTAAAATTTTAAAAGAAAGAAGCATCTGGCAGAAAATAGGTTTTAAAAAAGAAATTTGGAGATGACTGTTTTCAGGCTCGTTTTTAAACTTTTTTTTGGTTTTCTCTCATTACGGATTATTTCAAATATTTCATATAAGCTTCATGAAAATCGATGAAAGAAGGCTAGTGTCGCTATAATGGATAATTTCGTCCATAGACAAATGTTATAAGAATGAGATTTGGAGGACTATTACACTTCCCAACAATGAAATAGTTTCGGGCTTAAAATTCTTATGTTTTTCCACCTGCTAAATTCAAAAATCATCATAAAAATGATCGATTAGCTCTTGCTTTGGATATACAGTGCCATGTAATTTTTTAGAGTCTACATTTGTAGTATGGGGAAAATTTTGTTTTTGCAAGTTGTCAAACCTCCCAATTGACATTACAAAACGTTCCCCATATGTTTGTAGGTTATAAACATAATGGCTGTTAATGTGACTGAGTTTCATATTGTTTATGTTTAAATTTTTTTCAGAATTTCTGGTTTTGTTTTTGATTTGTAAAATTTGTTATATCAAAATGTCACGAAAATGTGTAAATTTAGTGAATAATTTTTGTTACATATTTGGTGAAATAACATTTTCGTCACAGAAACGCATTCTGATGCCTCTTGTGACTGCAAATCAGCATTATTTTGGTATGAGGTAGGGCCAGAATTATAAATCATGGGCTCCACCCCATAATATGTTGCAACTCCTGTTCAGTTATACTACGAGAATGGCTGAAAAATAAAAAGCTATGTATTTTAATGTGCCTATGGTTTGGCGAGAGCCTACAAACTAGGGATGTGCCAGAGTACTGGTATTGGTATTGGCCAGTATTGGCCATTTTTCCGGGTATTGATATTGGCTCCCAAAGGGTATTAGCATTTAGCACAGATATTGGTATTGGTATTAGTATTGGTATTGGTATTAGTCAAAATGTGTCAATACTGTTGTCCTTATAATGTGTAAAAAAAAAGGGCAAAGTAACGATTTATTAGACAACATGCATTACCAGTCATTCACAATCTCGCTTCCATTCTTGATCATTTCACTGGTAATTCTATTATGCCAGATTTACCTGCAGATTACCATTCTTCAACTTTTACACTCTACCTATTACTTACTCCCAACTAATTACCTCATCACCAAAACTAAATTTCTTTTTACACCATAGAACCCACACAAATTCACAATTACCTTTTCTTTACAGATAATGTTTTGCAAATTTAATTTTCGAATTGTTTCCTTCATACCTTCCTCACATCCATTTCATCAGTCACGAAATTACACTATTCATTTTTTTCTTCACTTCTCTTGTTTCTTTTTAACTTTTCGTACTCCTTCCAGAAGAGCTTCCTATTCCTTGTACATCACATTCAACCACTTCCAAATGTTCATACCCTCTATCCTTCAGTATGCAACTTTTAAGTTTTCATTTTTCCTCTTATATATATTTTCATAACGCTGCTTTAAACACATTCACCTCTATTTATCAACTTAACCAACTGATTCTTTTTGATTTTAACACGGTGTGCATGACCTACTCATATTCTCCACGTTCACATTGACATTTTTACTCCTACTTTAACACAACGACATACTTCTCTTGCACTACTAGCAAAGACTTCCTTCATTCGCGCCCGAATTTGTTCTGTTTCGCCTTGTTCACATTTGACTGATTTATTTTCAATGTCGAGTTTACTATTATCCATGATAACTTTTTTGCGCTTAATATAATAGGTCTAGATCGCTATAGATATTCAAGCGATTATATCATTGTTCTCACAATTTTAATCTCCCCATTCCTTTCATTATTCGTTTCCTCTCATATACACTGTCCCGCTAACGTATCTTGCAGATAGACAACATAGATGATCTGATATTTCCATCCAACTCCTATGATTTAAGTTATCACATATATCAACATCTCCTCCATTGCTAACACCAAATCAATCAAATTTTTTACTTTGATATCACCTTTGCCTACCCCAGCTCTTGTATATTATGAATACTCTTGTGCCCGAAGAATGTATTACTTACACATACATACCTCTCTCCTCACAGAAGTCAATCGCCTTCCTACTATTCTCATTTTCTCCCGCAATCCCAAAGGCAGCTATATCATACCTTTCCTTTTTCTGACTCACCTGTCATAAACCAGTTTACATATCGCCCAACATAATCAATCTAAAGCTCTACTCACCCAACTCCAACAAATCATTCAGGATTATCCAAGTGTTCAAACTTCCTCAATATCACCCTCAGATGGACTATATGTTTCAACCACAATACCTTAAACCTTTTCAAACTTAAATTCTAACCATTTAGAATATCCAGTTACTCTATTCACAAAAATACCATCAATACTCTAAAGCATTATCACTCTCAGAATCGCAACTTCTTTTCTACCACCTCTCCACTCCAGCACACATACACATTTCACCTCGCACCACTCGTCTACAATCCCTTCTTTTCATCTTTGTTTCAGTCACAACAAGCAAATCAAATTAACCCTTTCTATATAATTCATGACTTCTCTCCTCTCCATTTATTCTTCTAACATTCCATGTACCCAGATGATTCATACAGTTTCGCAAAAGATAGAAGGTTGTTTACGGCGGTCACGGACAATCTCCTCGGCACTGCGAATTAGCATTCTGAGGTAGTGGTTCCCAACTCAACTACCACTAATCCTTTGATAACCTCCTACGACAAGCTGAAAATACGCTGTTGTAACTCTTTTCTCCCCCCACACAAAGGGATATATAAAAAAAAGGTCTTGTCTGTAATTGTAATAGTGTTTTATGTTCGGTTTGGGATTCGGAGAGTCTACTCCCGTGTAAGAAGAGTGAGAATATGAGCGCAAGAGGAATGAGCCATCGTAAATAATATTATAATATTAATATATACTATATATATATATATTATATATATATATATATATATATATATATATATATATACTACTATATATTATATAATATATATAATTATATATATAAGGCGTTATTAAAAGAGTAATGAGGTAGTTTAGGTCTACGGACAAAATAAATAAACTTTTGATCTCGACAAAGCATAATTTCATCGATGAAACTTTAAAAAAAAAAATATTCTATTCTAAATATTTATAATAACACTAAATATTAAGATATAATCTCAAACTCGCCCCAAGGTGCACGCTGTGAGTGACCTTGAATCCTCCATTAGTTGACGATAGCAAAAGTTGCCAAAATACCAATTTTTTTTTACGCGAACAACAGCAATGTTAATCTTTTCTTTTTATATCCTTTTTAGGGCGTTCGAGCCAGAGGGGGGACAAAGTCCCACCGTCGTCCAGGATAGGCCCCAAGAAACCCCGACATCTGCCTCTTTAATTTTTTACCGTGGTGTATGTTAGTATAAAGAAAAAAATCAACATTTGGTGCACTTTCGCGTCCTACGTAAGCCGCATCTTTGATTGATCAAAAAACTGTAATTTTCAAAATTTTAAGCAAATTAAATTTTTTAAAAGCGTTATTTTTTTTTTATTTTTTTTTAAATTCGGTTTAGAATGTCTATTTGATTATAAAATGATTATTATTTATATCTGTTTAGTTGTTATATTTTTTAGGTTACATGCTGCCTTTTCAGGGATGCTGGACCAGTTATTATTATATATATAATATATATATAATTAATATCTATATATATATAATATATTAATTATATATATATATATTATATATATATAATATAGTATAATATAGGGGAGGATTTAACTTCCCAGCGATAGATTATAACTTAGAATATTTGGAGTCTTAGGTACCACCTGGAACTCCGACTGAATGGTTCGCCCTTTTTGTCTTATTCACAGTTCTTTTTACACTGTGAGTAGCTTACTTATCAACCCCATAAATACAATACAGAACACACTTCTTTTTAAAAGAAACAAAAATGGCAGTCACACGATTAGCCTCAGAAGCCTAGTTGGATGGCTTCCCAAATAACCCCTTATCCACCTCATACCAGAATCACACTTGAGAGTTGACGGCTCAGTCGTGAGATGTGACTCACGGACATGTCTGCTGTATTTGATGATTCGAGTCCTTCTTCGAAATTTATATCCCTTCGCGGTTTAAATCTAATTTCTACAATGCTGAACCCCTCTCCTACTGATCTCTTATTCTTAACGGAAATCAGTGTTTAGTTTCTGACAGCCAACCCTACCTCTGTTTTGTCTGATTCTCACATTCAGTATAATGGTTGAATGCCATAGCATTAAAGGATAATAGTAGTTCAGGTTATTTTAGAGTGTACAGAGCATAAGTTATCGGTGTGCGAACCTGTCTATACCACAACTATATGTTGTTAATTTATCTACTAATTAAACTGACTATCATAAAATATTTCGTTAACTAGAATTTCAAATTGAAACACTTTTCTTTTCTATATTATTTCTTGAAAATATTATTCAACGTGATTTCAGTGTACACCACCGCCAATGGCTTTCCTTAATTCTCAATCATTTTTATACACTATAATTAAACAATTAACGCTGATCCGTGCTTAGAGATGAACCAAACACAAGGGACTTTTCTTTGATTTCAATCCTTCATCATATTTAAATCTGTTTTTTTTTCTTTTTTGTGGGATTACTCCGCCGATTTTCTTATTTCTGTATATCTCGTTGTATCATTTCAAGTCTCTGTCTCAGAGATGATCTCCTCCTTCGAAGAAAATATGTTTTTGTCGTGTTATTGCTACAAACTGCTTGCACGTAAGGTCGAACTTGTTTTATTTCCCATGTATTATAGATTACTGACTGAAAGAGGATTGTCTTGGATTGTACAGAACACACATCCAAAGCTTTATTTCCTCTAGCTTTTGGATTTTATTTTTTTCTCATTTCTCCTGACTAAAGCCTATAAATTGTTTTCATAATATTATCTCAGGGACAATGCTTTAAGGATTTATCGTCGCTTTCAACTTTTGAAACTGACACTGATTATAATTATATTTCACCTCAGGTTTGTGCAAAAGCCATTACTTGTCCCCTCAAAAACTTCTCTCTCCGTTGAAAATAACATATCCTTCCAATTTCGTTACTTTTCCTGTCATTTGCAAATTTAAGAAGAACTCTGGTGCACATCAAATTTCTCATGTATTAATTTTTAAAAAAAGAAAAGTGCGACTCGCCGGTGCGTTCTTCATATAGAATGAGCACACATTCTTTCAAATACACTCTCTTTGAACTGAATTAAGGATTTCCTACGAAATACTCTAAGACGTGAGAGACAACGTGCCTTTGTGTGCTCTTACCAGAAGCTGAGAGCAATATGCTAAAATATTAAATCCTAAAGAATTGCACTGATTCCTGACACGCTGTCTACTCTGCGTAATATTATTTCTCACACAGTCTGCATTTCGAAAATCTCAGACTTTATTCTTCCAGAAAAACTTGGAGTAGCAAGAACACAACCGCCTCAACTTCACGAATAGTTGGGCTTCATCGGGATAGTTATAGCAGGACTGTGTCCAAATCTCTTTAACACCATTCCACCTGATTATTCTCGCGGACTTCATAAACGTTGTATTTTGTAATCAACTCTTTTTACTAGAAATCGCAAAGAGAATACTGTCAATAAATCCATAGCTGCCCGATAAATTGAACACGAAATTCTTCAGTGGCTTAGTGAGAGACATTGTGAGCTGCACAGGTCTCGTTTTGTTATTGATTCTTTTATGATAAAAGGAGGGAGAGTAACAAAAAAAATATAACAAAGAATTTATTAAAAAAATAGAATGACAAGATTCATGTAACTTAGGGTGTTGAAATTTGTCTTCCTTTGTTTTTATTTTTGTTGTTATCCTCTGTCTACTTTTCTTGACTTACTATCTATGGGGCGCACGATATAATGTACGAGAGCTGCCTAGGCTGTAACCACGTCAATCAAGGATGCACATATGCTGAGGTGAATACTGCTAATGTATCTCTAACGTGTAGTTCTATGAGTATCTTTATGAAGAGAATGAAGGAGATCTTTCTGCGTATACATACTGTCTAAATATCGATTAGATACGTGAGTATTTCACAATATCACATATGCACTGTGACGAAGTGTCTAATGGAGCAGGATATAAATTAGGGGTAGAATTCACGAGTTTTGCAGAATGCATAGGAGATGAGCGAAAGCAAGGTGGGGGCACATAATCACAGGAGCCAGCATTGCTTAAGTAGTGTCTAACAACACTAGCGATCTTACTACGACGAACATGAAATTATGAGTATCTGCAAAGCAGTAGATGCTGGAGCACGCCATGATACTCATGACACATCATTTGAAAGGCCGCAGGTCTACGTTTGTATTGATTTTTGCATCTATGTTTGAGGAATTATTATTTATATGTTATGTTGTTTTCATTTATTAGCACTCAACGTGATTGTATATTCATGAAAGCCAGTGTAAATCAGCTGGTGTCTTAAAATTGATTATTTATTGTATATTCTCCTATTTTCAAAATTTATTTGGTGAGAACTTAGATGTTTTAATTTATAATCTATTCTTTTTTTCATTAGCACAGATAGATAAACATATATGTTGATCAAATATAATAGAGGGGGATTATCATCGAATATCTCTTTTCTGCTTCATATATTTATTTTGTGTCATATTCAATCTCCAAGATTTATATTATTATTTTGTTGTATGTATCTTTGCTTGTCCACTGTCTCCTATAAGTCTTCCATGCCATAAAAATGCGTTAGGGCAAGCTCATGTCATCGCGAGTCTTTCTTCTTCGTGTAATTCAACTTTTACGTCCGTCGAGTAAGTTTGGTACTTGAATATGATGTAAATTAATACAATATTTACTTTTATATTGAACCATTACCTCGTCTATTCTGGTAATACATTACTTTGATATTATGACAGGGTTGCTACTCACTGCAAGTTGACAAAGAGATAATTACAGATAATTTGTATTATTTGGGAAATGTGAAAAAGATAACTTTCGTAGAAAATGCCACGTCGGAAAAATTACTCAAGTTTTATACAGGGGCTCATTGTTGAATGAACACGTAGCAGCATAATTGATGGCTTCTTAAACGGGAAAACATGAGAATGTCCGATTCTTAACTCTTTTTGTGGTGTATTGCTCCCTCTGGTATATTACAGAAGAGAACTTATCTAAACCTAATAGTAGATGATAGCGAATTATTTCGAATCGCTGCATGATGCATTACCTTTCTAATATTATGACGATGGGGACCCAAGGTTTCTCTTCACTCTTTTCTTATTTCTATCCAGGTTGCTTTGCATGGCATATTAATTCCAGTCAACCCTACTCTCTCTCTCTTCTCGTCTCCATCATCGATAGCATTCCTCCTCACTCTAGAATATTATACTATATACAGTATATATTCTGTATATATATGAAATATAAATTTTCGATAAATTTTAATTAATAATAGTATATAGTATAATGGTATAATATATATTTAGGATAGTAGTATATAGTTGAATTAAGGTATAAATATAGTAGTATAAACTATCATACAATAATATATATATCATAATATACAAAAGAAAAGGAAAGTTACCTCTAATATATACATTTTCAAAGACGCACAAAGACATTCAAATGTTTTTTCTTGCACCGGGTGCAAAAATAGTAAGAGAAATAATGGATTAAACGCCCTTAATTATTTTTTTAATTTTAGAGAGTTCATATTGGAGAGAAGCATTCACAACTCGGTAAAAAACATTGGTTTAGGTAGTTTGAATTTTTTGGAGAGAGAAAAATTTATAAAAAGATTTTATTTTCAAAAGTATTTGAAAAATTGGGCTTTATATCTTTTTCTAAATTTAAAGAATTTGACATTAAAGGAAGTACTTTGTCAAGTCTAAACTCTTGAGATATATGAGTATATATATATCATGTATTTGTATTATATAATTATAAACTATATTATATATATGTATATATTTTAGATTATGTATTGTAATATAAATAGAATAACTATTTTTACTCTTTATTAAAGATAAGAGGAAGACATTAAAAACTTAATGAAATGTGATATATCGATATTGGTTATAAAACCTTAATATTATAATAATTATATATATACATTTAATTTATCACTCTCTAATATATATAAATTATTAATTCGAGTAGCATCGGAATATACTAGTAAATTGATATAAATATATATATTAGTTTAACTGTGAACAATTTTTTAATTTCGTAAATGAACATAAAATGTGTTTTTTAATTTTCAATAAATAAGCAAAGTTTACATTTTCTGACAAGAAACTGACTAAATTATAATATTTGATAATATAAAAGGCAACAGTAAATTCAATAATAATAATAATAACAAATAAGTTAATAATAATAATTAACACAATTACAGCATATAATGAATAAATCTAAGCTAAAAATACATAAATATTTATTTAGTTTTTAATTCAATGATAATTATTAATACATGATAAAACTTAATAACTAATACATTTTCGAATTCGAATATCGTTTGTATATGTCTAAATTTTTAAACTTCATTTTCACTTGAAGATGGTCACGACTAGATTTTTAAAAGAATAAAAGAAAAATATTTCGATAATAAAAATTATCTCTAAAAGAATTATTGTTTATTGTAATTAATATCGTTTGTTATATTTATTTATTATATATTAACGATTTAATCTAATTTAATTTTAAAAGGCAAACAAGACAAAAAACTAAACAAAATATAACATAACCTAAAACCGCACTTAAACGAGCCTATACAGAAAGTTAACATAACATCTGACCATGATTCTCAACCTATGCACAGTGGACTTAATCTTTGGTTTCTCCACATTTATTTGGGACGAATAAAATTTTGACAAATGTTTCTATCATTTAGTAGTTTATTAAGTTACCATATAACTATTGGAATTAGTACAGTTAAGGGCAAGGATCAACAATTTAAAAGGAAAAATAAGCGTAGTTGATACTTCATAATTACCACATAGAGATTTGGAAGGTATAAAAAATTTTAAAATATAACGTATGACGCGGTTATTTTAAACACACATTCTTCTTCTGGCGGATCACAAATTATTAATTTTGGACATGTGTTGCTTTAAGTCGTCTGCAACAATCATACATTGGTTTGAACATTCTGAAATAACAGGCGTTTATTGGACAAGTTCTTTAAACGGCAAAATTGTGTAACTGACGTTGTGCTTTTTTTTTCTTAAATTAATAAATCAATTGCTTATATATATATAATAACTTACCAAAATAGGGAAAATATTAAATATTTTACATTTAAGAATCATGCTATTTTAATTTCTTTCATTATATTTGATAACATGGGAATGCACTATATATTTTAGAGAAGATTATATAAAGCAATGAAAAAATAATTAAATAGTTCTTCAATAAATATCATCTTTGAATAGTTGCACACTAGCTGCCAGTTAAATGGTGGTTGCGCAAACTTGCATGATGCATACTTACTATGTGTATCCACTTGAGCACCGACTACCCTGATATATATTAATAAGTTATCGGTATCTATAGGTAAATTCTATAATAGGTAAGATCGGTTAATCTATATGAGGTTAATCTATAAGGCACTATTTAAAAAGAATAATTTAAGAGTATGTACGGGTACTGGTTAATCTAGGCCTAGTTCATTTTTTTTAACTGGTTATCAGTGTAGTTTACTTCGATTATGACCTTAATGACTTATTATATAGTAGTTTAAAATATAATAATATATTTATATTATCATATATATTAAAATATATTATATAATATTAAATATTATGTATATGAGTGATAATATATATTATAAGTATATTATGGAGAACGATTGTATGATTTATTTTGATACTGTAAGAGGTCGCCCGTTTATATTAGTAAGTTTTTTTTATGAATGTGCCTTCGATGCCTCAGAATGCGTAATTATTTTTAGATAAAAAAATATATTATAAAAAAACATTTTCCTCTCTCTCATTCCTCTTTTTTCTAACTATAATATAATATATAATATATATATATATATATAATTATATATATATATTAATATATAATTAGTATTATATATTATATATATAGTATAAGTTTTTTTGTGACTTCTCTGTTTTAGGAAATATTTTGATAGCCTATGGATAATTTATTTAAGTTAGAAAGATATTTTTAATAATTTAATATATAATTTATATTTAATCTATTTTATATTACTTTTTATCATACCCTAAGGTGGTATTATAGATATACATAGTGAAGGGTAGTTAGAAAATAAAGCTATCAGATTTTAATAATTACTCTAATAACGTACTTTTATACCTATACGAATATTTGGATGACAGTGAAGAGTCCAAATAACTTAGATAGCGCATAAATATATATATATATAAGCTGCAAGTGGAAACTAATTTTACAATACTTGGTTTGCGAGCAGTCCGCCTCCAAAAAATTATTTCTTTTAAAGACAAAGCATTGTTTCGGCAAGAGAATGTGTGTCTTTGATTCCTTAAGCATCCTCTTTAATAATTTCGAAACCCATCGGAATTGCAACTACAAATAAAATTGAGATGCGACACTAATATCTGCAATTAGTCCATATTAAATATGATATAAATAATAACTTACATGTAGAAATTAATAATTTTTAATCAATTAACCAAATACTGAATCACGAATGTAAATGTCATAATGGCTTAATATAATAACTAACATCTTCACACTAAAAAAACTCGAGCCTATAATGACTCATAATTATATGAATACTGAAAAGTGGTAGCACTCTCTATTAATGGAAAAGCACGGGAATCAAATACACAAGAATGTTCCTGTCGGAGTCCGTACAAGAGAGGGATTTCTTTATATTTATCAAGAGTTCAAACACTGTGGCTTGTATTCCTCAATAATCATTTGTAATAGAGAGTAGAGAACGAACGAGCCCGAGCGAAAAATATTATGCCATCTTATCCAGAAAAAAGCCAACGCAGAATGTCAGAAGCAAATTCGATGATGAATCTCTAATTTGTTGATGAATGACTGAAATAAAGTAAGCGTCTTACATAGTCTTGCAGTCAAGGTCGACACGCATTAAGAGTTTGGTGCCATAAACCTTCTGTGTGATACGCTCTAGGTAGAATGGAGAGATAAAGTAACACACTAGTATTATTTGAATTGTCAACTACACATAACATATAATAAAAAAAAAGATATCGGAAGCGAGGCGATACAAGTAGATGTGTGCTCTGACATTCCGAAGTGGAGAGCTGAGCCTCATTGGATCAGAGTGAGAGTCCGCAGTGGAATTCCTTCCTCTTTTTCAAAAATCTACAAAAAGTATGTTTGGAACAAGAACCCTTCTCAGCCATTAAACTACCGTACAATCCTTTTAACTAGGACCCTTCTTCAACCCTTAAATCGGTATCAGTTCTTCAATTGTATCGTGGCCTTTGTGGCTTATTTGCCAAGACACATGTTACAGGCTTTGTTTAGGGAAGAAACCCTTGTGGAGCCGAGTTGACAATTCGTAAGCGGCGGTGGACCTGAACGAGAAGATGGTGTCCTCGCCGTTCTCTTCATGTGACTAGCTCATCGAAGCACAGCATCACAAGACTCTGCCGAATTTTTCGCTAATTTATCCTAGCCTAGAAAAATCATCAGAGAGATACATTGTGATCACCATACCCTCGCCGGCGAATAAAGCTCACTCGGTGCACCTTTCAGAGAGGAAGCGGAAAACAAGAATACAGAGCGAGGGCGTTTTCCATGAACGACTAAGTAAAGTGCGGCTACACCTACACGTTCCTTCTGGTGCGTAAATATGCTAACAGAACAACAATTGGGAAGATTAAATTACTTATATGAGACTTTCTGGACCATAGATGTGTTTGCGAGATAGAAACGAGAACCTATGTTACCTTGCGGAGTCTCACACCCTACCATTTTGTAGCGGACATTTCACTCCAAGTTCCCTTTCTCACACCTGATTAGGTTTCCTATGCCTAGTATAACAACCAGGGCCATAATTCGCACCGCTCTCTCTCTAATGTGTGGGACAGGCTATGAGTAGCTCTATTATTCTGGCAGGACACTACGAAAGTGACGGGATTAGGCTACCAGCGAAATGAGAACAGCTGTAAGGGAAAATAAAAATGTGCGAATGGAGCCTCTGTTTTTCTATCTTCGCCAGAAAATATTGTATAATTTCCATCACACTACACATAAAAATTATTTATTTAAGTGCATGAATCTTGTTAGTTAGTAAAGTTACGAGCCTTCAACCTATGCATGGCTTCTTCCTAAGCCGTCTGAGGAAAAGGTTAAAGCCGGTGTTCTTCGTCGGACCACAAATAAAGAACATCATGGAATTGCAAAGGAATTTTAACCGAAATCTAATAAAAGGTGAAACAAAAGAGCAATAATTTTAACAGTTTTTGGTATATACTATATATATATTGGTTTCTCAGAGTAGGCTTTACCTTGGGAACACAAACCGAAAACTATATATAAGGAGAATTGTAGATGACCTTTTTAAGTACGAGATGAATCTATCAGCTAAAATATGGGCCTTGCATGAAAATGTCACCTCAAAGTCAATATCCTTGTATGATTATATCTTGCTAAATATTGAAGGAGAACATGGGGAAAACCAGAACTCTCAGAAGAGAATAATAATGGCGTAGCGATTTCATATCAAACAGGATTATATTCCCTGGGCTTTGAAACTGTCGCTCCCAAGGATCATAATAACGATAATATGCCTCCAGGCAGAACTCATACCTCTTGGTGGTTGATTCTGAAAAGCAGACTTCTACCTGTGAGTATTATATGGCAGCCGTAAAAATCCAGAACTACAAACTCACTTCAAATAATTTTGAAGTCCCTGTTGTATTAAAGCTATTATCGTTAGAAGAGTAGTGAGGGTAAGAGCTGCCTACTAATATTTCGAGAGTTCTTATTTGCCCGATAGGTGTCGCTTTATATTAATTTCTACGCGTTTATGTACACCGATGATATCGCATTCAATATGTCACCCTTTAGCTAGATTTTATTATCGTTCGAGCCACTCTCGTAAAACCCCCTTTGTGATATGTTTTTTGAATCTCACATCACTGGTCACAAAATCAGCGTCAGAAGGGAATATTAAGCTCCATCTACTCTCATTTTTGTGCATGGATACTTTCTTGAAGTTGAGAGTATCAGAAGAATAGAGAGTTTATGAGAGAGTTGGTGATAGCATAAAACTTTTGAGTTTGTTTTGAGCACAAGATATAACAAAAATCGTGTGTTGACAATTAGGCGTGGCATAATGGGATAAGTGTGTAATCCACCTATATACTATTGAGTATATCATAGCATCATATAATATTCGTAAGCTTTGAATATGATAAATTACAGTATATATACTTATTTTGAGATAAATGAGGTATTATTATACATAATATATATTACTTTATGTATAAATTATATATATATATATAGGCACCTAATATATTATTAAATAATTTAGATTGAGTAGTTATCTATAAATTTATTGATGGTGTATAGTTACCAAAATTTTGAAATAGAGATAAATGCACCTATATATCAAGCTTATTGATTATGGTATATCAGTATATTGATATGTAGATATATAGCCCTACTATTTATGAATATACGGTATAACAGTAATTGCTAGTGAAAGTTAAATATTGAATATTATGCTTATTATACAATAATCCTTGTATTTGATATTATTAGGTAACAATATTTTTTATTAGGTTATATATATCATATCTTTGTAATGGTTTCAAGCTATTGAGTAATTATTGAGGGTTATATCCTATATTTATATAATATTAATGCGCAATATCCTTACAAATCATCTGTCATTTCGACGGTGTTATGCAAAAAAAGAGAAAAAGATAAAAAAATAACAACTATTCCAATGCTATGTAGTGTCACATTTAGACATACATTAGGTTGTGAATCATTTATATTCTTATTTATGCTTATTCCTAAAAATATAGCCAATGTATGGGAGAGAGAGAGAGAAGAGATACTAATAGGGAAAAATTCGCATGATGGAATTACGTACTTAAAACAAGTTTTATAGGACGAAAGAAAAGAATCCTAAAATATATATACTATAATTATGTAAAAATTATATTTAGGTAGGGTATATATAACTACTATATATATATGAGTAATTAGTAAGAGTTTTAACATATTATAAATATATATATTAATTATATAGTATATATACCTTTATTAGTATTATCGAATATAACCATATATATTAAGTATAATTTATATATATGATGGTTATTATTATATAGATTAATATCATATATATATATTTAACCAAGGTTGAGGGTATTATAATAGTAAATGGCTATATATTATATATATATAATCTTAGAAATAAACACTATCAGTTCACGTATATAGTATATATATTATACATTTATCATATATATATATGTATCTATATTTATATATACTATATATATATATATATATATATATATTATATAATATATATATATATAATATAATATATATATAAATATATAGATATATATAATATAGTATAGGTATCTAATATATTTTAATTATGAATATAGGTTATATCTTATATATAACCTTACCTAATACATTTAGCCTATTTGGCCTGGTAAATCATATTCTTTGAAATGTTTATATCAACTTGATATGGTATTGAACTATCAAAGAAACGGGTTAATGATGAGTCCGCTGAAAACTCCGTTTTTGATCAATCAAAAGCTTTAAGCTGGCGGAAATATTATATATACTTTAAAATTCATATAAATTTTAAACAAACATTCTATATTATATAACTGTAATCATTTTATAGACTTT
The DNA here is from genome assembly GCA_015478945.1 of Trachelipus rathkii. Classification (NCBI taxonomy): domain Eukaryota; kingdom Metazoa; phylum Arthropoda; class Malacostraca; order Isopoda; family Trachelipodidae; genus Trachelipus; species Trachelipus rathkii. The sequence goes on along the minus strand of JABUQX010053975.1, from coordinate 3,358 downwards.
AAAGAGCTCTAGTAAATTCTAATAAACATAATACATAATAATAATAATAAATAATAATTATCAATAAATAAACTAACGTAATAATAAATAGTAGATGAATTATTCAATTCACACTATAAAATAATTAATAATAACAAAATTTAATAGAGTAATTAAATAATAGTTATAAAAATAAGTAGATGAAGATGTAGAGTACCTAATATATAATATATAATAATAATAATAATAATAAATAATAATAATAATAAAATAATTGACAAAAAAATTGACACATAATAAGAAATAAATAATAATAATAATTTATAATAATAATAATAAAATGCCAGAAACCTTCCATGGAAGAGCAAACGCACCACACACCCAGTAAATAAAGTTTAATTCATGAAATTAAAATGGATTTAAATAATAAGTATATTTGTTTGCTTGTGATCAAAATCAATAAATTAAGATGCTAATAATAATAATAATAATAATAAAAAATAATAATAATAATGAATAAAATGATGAATGAAGGATTGCTTACCAACAAAAAAAAAAGAAGCATCTGGCATAATAATACTAATAATATACCAACGCGATTAAAAGTACTTCCTCTATTTGGTCACTAATGGCCAAAGGAAATAATTTACTAAAGATTTCGGAAAAGATAAGCAAATTAATTAAATAAAAGGGAAGAGGCGATTCCGGAGCTTCAATAATCTCGCGAAAAAAAAATGAAAGAATAGAATAAAAGGAAAGAAAGGGAAAAGGGGGAGGAAGGTGGAAAATATCTTCGTATGGGGGTGTTACAATAAAGTATCTTATTTAATACCCACCCCCCTTCTTTCTCGACTCTTGTGGGGTTGACAAAGTCTTTTGTTTTAAAAAGTCAGTCACGTGAAAAAAAAGTCACAAGCTGATAAAAGCAATTAATTTAGTTCATCTGATGAGTGACCACACTATAAATCATGAATCGCCTATTACATCGATCCACAACTAAGCACACATAATAATATATATATATAATATATTAATATAGTATCACTATATATATATAGTATATATACTATATATTTATATATATATATATAAATATATATATATATATATTTAGATAGTTAGTTACTACTATATATACTACTATATATGTATATTTTAATAATATAATATGCTTCATTATCTACCTTTTATCTCCAAGACTGGGGGGTAACGGAGGGCACAATCATATATTCTCACTAGAGAAAAATAGTAATATATATGATATAAAAAAAAAAATCATAATAAAAAAAGCCAGCCTTAGCGCCACAGCCTTTATACCCCTTTTAGTAAAGATGAACTCGCCGAGTCAATCAAGAAAATCCACCCCACTGTAAAGCACGAGGGGACCTGCACGGACCGTCACTTGCATGGCATTCAATCACAAATGAGGTAGGGTTCATCTCCTGGCAACAGGTGGAGCTACAAGAAAAAACCTTCAAAACCCCGCCATCACATCCTATTGATGCAAAATCTTTTTCCTTCTCCGTCCTCCTACCCACAATCTCAACAATTTTCTCTCCTCCAGGCATTGTCTTATACACTGACTCAATTCCAACTTGTATGCTTTTTGGTCTTGCCCAGTCTTTTTCCGCCTAAAGGTCGATTCAAGCACACTCACGCACTATCATGGCCCTTTAAACCAACCGACAATCCATTCATCGTTACCTTTCCTACATGACCAACCATCTCAACGTAATTTTTTTTTTTTTTTCTCTCAAATTTTACTCCTTTCTCCACAGTCACCCCACACAACTCCCTAATGCGTTCTTCATTCCTCATTTTATAAATTCTTCTCACTACCTAACACGCCCCTTATATATATATATATATATATATATATATATACTATATATATATAAAAATATAAAAAAAAATATTAAGATATTTATATTTTATTAAATTAAATAGATATATATTATAAATATATTATTATATATATACATATAATATATATACCGTAATATATATGCACAAAATACTAATGAAAGATATTTAGCTTTAAACTAGAAAAGATCCTCTTAACAATCATAGCTTTTGACGATTCAAATTGCATTTTGATATCTGAATTATATTCAACTTCATATTCTTTAACAAACTCTCTTGCTCAATACCATTTACTAAAGAAGCATTTTTTCTCCGAAATTGTCCTATTAATGCAGATTATTAATCTTCGCCAATTTGCACAGTTTTTTTGGACACTTATATAAATCACCCATGCTACTAGGATCATTAAATTAGTATATATAAGGTATAAATAGAGGATTATTACGAAAATTGGTTGATAATAATTATAATATATATAAGTTGGCCTAGGTATATATATATATATATATAATATTATAATAATGTCTCACTCACACTTTTATCTATGCACTTTATTCTAAGTACCTAATCATATATACTAGCTGCCTATACCTTAAATCATCAATAGAACAGCCCTTAAATTAATTAGGTTTATAGTCCATATATTAATACCTATAATATTATATATATTATATATACCTATGTTAATAAATATATTACGTTTAAGTGCAGTAAAGCAGTATATTACCCGAGATTTGATTATGAGATTAGAAATGGAAAAACTTGAGTAAATAATAATTATAATGCCTCCTGAACAATATAGCTATAAAAACTGGAGTAAATAGAAACTACATGTCTGAAAAATTGAAAAATTTTTATCTAATGTTTTATTTTTACTTAAATTAATCAAAATTTTATGAGAATATTTTCAGAGCACTCCGCTTAGTTTCATAAAAATATGTACTGTGCACAGTGAATCGGTGTGGCGTTTCCTGATTGTGTATAATTATAATACTACCTTTATTATATATATATATTCACGAGTTTCTCAACTAGTTACCGTAATTTTTTAATATCTTGTTTTACTCACTATTATATATATATATATAAGTACCTGACAATATCACCCTATATATTATATTAAGTCACTCACCTCATAACTATCATATAGCTCACGTATTAGCGTCATATATATACTCATAGCGTAGCGCTTTATTTATCCTATACTATATATATAATATATATATATATATAATAATAGCCTAATATATATAACGTAACGTATTAATAAAGAATAATATAATATTTATCATCAAATAATTGTTGTGAAGTAATTTTAGTATATACTTAATACAAAGAAAATTTCTTTTCAATATATATTATTTATATGTAAGTCATTTATATTAGTATTATATATCATATATTTTTAATTTTAATTTACTTAAAAACAATTTTTTATATTAAAATAAAACATAATACTATTAACTTTTTCAAAATTTGATACCGAAATTTTTTAAAAGTCAGTGTCGTAATAAAA
>JABUQX010053974.1:0-5000 GCA_015478945.1 Trachelipus rathkii | reverse complement strand
GGCCAAATATCGTCAAGCAAAGCGAACCAAGCCCAAAGAGAAGAATAGCTCAACAGTCTCTCACACGAACCAGTTCGAACCTGACTTCTTTCTTTTGTTTCTCATAGCTCAAAACCACTGAGATACCAGACGCTTTATATAAATATTATATAATATATAATATAATATTTAGTATAATATATATATATATAATATATTATATAATATAATTATATATATAATATTATTATATATAATTATATATAATATATATAACTATATAAAAAGATTATTTTTAAAAAAAAAAAATAATTCTAGAAAAAGTTTAAGAAACCTATTATTTTTTATATATTCTTTTCGCATAACAAATATAACTTTTAATTCTTTTGTTTTGTTTATTTCGTATTTAGATCTTTAATATATTGTGTTTCTCAATAGTAAGTTTTTAAAACAAGATATTTAAAATTAAGCAGTATACATTCATTAACCAAAATATGGGTGCAATTTAAATTAAAGATTATCCCTTTCTTCACTTCTTTATATATATATATCATTAATATATTATTATTTTCATATATATAATTATATATACATTATATAATATATATAATTTTACTTAATATAGTCTTATTTTTTATTTGACAATGTATTAAAAATATATAAGCTAATAATGAAAAAAAAACATATATATACTATATATTATATAATATATATATATATATTATTATAATATATTATAATATATATAATATATATATATGTATATATATATATACTATATGATTAAATAAATATATAATACTATATTATTATATATTATATATATATATTATATATATATATATATAATATACTTATATATATATATATATTTATAATAAAGTAAATATAATATAAGTAATATATATATAATTATAATATATATAATATATTCTTATAATATATATTATATATATATATATATAATATTATAATAATATATATATAATATTTTTATATATATTTATATTATATAATATATATATATATATAATAATATATATATATAAATATATATATATATATATAATAGGTATAGGTCTATATATAGTATTAGTATATATAATATAGATATATCTATATTATATATTATAATTGATATTATAATTAAGTAGGTAATCTATATATATATTATTAGGTATTGTGATTACTTTTAATATCTGCGCAATATATATATATATATATGAACAGTAAATATATATTAATATATAGTATATATATATATATATATATAATGTATATATTAATATATAATATAGTATAAATTATATATGACAATTTAGATTACCATATAGATAAAATATTATAATATTAATATTATATATAAATATATTTTGATATATCTAATATATACATATATATATATAATAAATATATATAATATTAGTAGAGTTAATATATATTTATATATATACATATATTAATTATAATATATATATATATTATTATACTATATATCATAAATATAATATATATATCTTATATATGTTCCAGTAGTATAATGGGATTTGTATTATCTATAGGTTATTTACTAATTTTATTGAGCCTTATAATATATATAATACTCACTAATATATTAAATTGGCTATTGTTGACTACTATCATTTTCTTTCCCTGATCTAACCGAAATCAACCTTGTTTCAATCATAAACAATCTCTGTCTTTAGATGCAAAAACTCGTGCTTTTATACATTTCTTCCCCCGGGAATCGACGAAAAATTAACGGCTCTTCAAGACCAAAACCCTTTTCTTCCGATACAAAGAAACTTGCCGGCCCACCAAGCAAATCTTTCCTTGCTCCCTTACTATCTCCTCCTCCTTCTCTCACTACTCTTCTGACATTTTAACAATCAGTTTTAAAAAAATGTCAACTCTAGCTTTCTTCTTCCATATCTGTCCTCCTCTTGTATTTTTGACCCGGTAAATAGTCTGGCCTGGGGTCCTAAACTCTGATAAATGCTAGTGTTTAACTTCAAAAATTTTTTCTTGTCTAGTTTCATTCTAGACGATTCCAAAGCCATTCCGCTTCTTCGCCTTCCCCCCCCCCCCTCAAAACTCATTAAAATGTTATCACTTCACTCTCTTCACTAAGAAGGCGGACAGTGCTGGAACTAAGTAAAAAATCCCTCCGGGTGGTTACCCTCAAAACAGAACTTGTGCTTTAAGAGCTCCACGCCTGCCATGAGATAAAATCTGTTCTTCGTATGCTTTTGTCAGCAATTTCACTCTTTCTCTCTTACTGGAAGTGTGCATTGTTTCAAAAAATGATTTTTGGAATTTTTTAAAAAAAATTTTATGAAAAAGTGACCTATACTCAATTAATCTTAGTAAAAAAAGATATTATCATGTCTGACTAACAAGCTCTGAAAAATTTGAATGGTTAACGGAGATAGTTAGAAAAAAATATATACTCATACTTTTTCTTCTCGCTCTTTCCAAAAATTTCCACAACTTGCAAAAGTGAATAATAATATAGTTTTTGTCCTTTCCTTTCCTTACTTGTCGCGTATAACCATCGAAAATTTTCAGGGCTTGGTATATTCGGTATGCCAGTAATACAAAACATTTTTGTACTTTTAAAAAATTTTTTTTTAAAATTCCGTTCAACCAAATAAAATTTGTAGAAATTGTTCCAAAGAACACAAAACTTTCAGCTTTGAGAAATCGACTATTTATTCTAAAGAAAAAAAATGCTGTCATCTCTCGCTGATGCTATCATATAAGCTTCTGAGAAATTTGTCACATCCACTTTGCATGAACAATAATAAAAAAAAAAAAAATATCCAGGCTATACTTTTTTTCAATACTTGTAATTCGCAAAAAAGAGTGAGTTTTTTAATTTGGATATACACGACTCTGAACACAAAACTCAATATAAAAAAAAATACACTAGTTCGTTTGACTTTTGTAGGTAAATGCCCGAAACGCCATTCCTATGTATTATTTCTCAAGTTGAAGTCATTTCTCCCCAAAAAATCTGGGATTTAAGTCTACAAATGTCAAAAACAATGGGTTTTGGAAAAATTGAAAATTCTGAAAGAAAGTACTATAAGACAAAAAATACACTCGAAACGACGATTCTAGAGGTCAAAAGAAAAAGCTCAAAGTAATAGTGTTTATAATGTATCAAATCGTCTAGAATAAATTACGAATATTTAATGTCATATTTTTTAGGGGGGGAGGGTGAAAATTGGCGCTAACCTGCCCGAACAATCACCGTGCCAACTCTCTCTAATTTGAACTTTGGAACTAATAGCCGAGGTTAACTTAAATATGTTATATATTATTTTTGATGCGTCAGAGAGAGCTACAAAGAATGAGCAAGGAAGTGTGTTGGGCTGGGAACAGTTGCCAGCAGAGTTGAACATTTAATGAGAGTATGTATTACAGTTGAAAAGTGCCCGATTGAAGAAATATATTCACCACCACCGCTTTTGAGGCAAATAAAAGTTTCCGTGTGTATGTATCATGGACGCCAAAAAAGAACAACTGGCGAACAGTTCAGAAGGCTGATCGATCTGAACGTTTAACCTAGCCACGCTATGCAGACACAAGAGATAAGTAAGAGAAGGTTGTGTGGCCGTGAAGAAGGGGTAAATAAAGAAGAAAATGAAAAGTACGTTGAGATGGTTGGTCATGTGGAAAGGGGATGATTGTCGGTTGGTTAACGGATAATATGTGTGATTGCTGGAAATCGAGACCAATCTTGGGAAAGAAGAAAAGTGGTTTGAGTCTGTAAAGGAATGCCTGGAAGAAGAAATGCAGTGGCAGAGGCGAGAAGAGGTGCATTAATACTAGTGAATGAAGGGGTTTAGTGTTAGCGTGAGTATCCGAGAGGCCGAGGTCCACTTTGGGTGGCCAAAAAAGACCACACAAAACTGCGGATGAGGCCCTACATTGAAAGATTCAATGAGATCCGTCGCCGGTCTGTAAGCTCTAGATGGGATTTTCTGACGCGACGAATTCTCATAAAGGGAAAAGGAGGCTTAATATAGTATATGAAATATTATAAATATTTAAATATATATATAATATAATATTAATTATATAATATATAATATAATATCTATAGATTAATTATAAATAATGATATATATATATATATATAAATATTATATATATATATATATATTTATATAATAATATATAATATATATAAATAATATTATATAATAATAGTATATATAAATATATAATATATAGACAATATATTTATACTATATATATATATTTATGATATAAAATGATATAATTAAGTATATATATATAATATATATTAAAATATATATATAATTAGAATAATATAATATATATATATTTTATATTATTATATAAATAATAATATATATATAATATATAATATAATATATATAATTTAATAATATATATAATAATAATAATAATATAATATATATATATAATATAATATATATTAATATATATTAAGGCCATGGGTTTGACCCCTTGAGATGGTACCAGAGTGTTACCTCGAGACACGATTGGCTAAAAGGAAACCCATCATTCCTCTGAAAGCTTAGCTTCCAAAAGGAGCGAAGGCGTGTCTTGGAACACTAACCTCGACGGCCCCGCACACGGGTCAGGCGGCACACTGGGGTAATTTTAACCGGCTATCTGATATCAAGAATATTGTGCAAAGAGCAACAATTATTGTATATTTCAATGGTTAAAGTGGGTTGAACCTTCCGAAGGTAAACCAGTGTACTGAGACACGATTGGCTAAAAAGACACGCCTTCGCCTCTTGGGAAAGCTAAAGCTTTCAGATAATGATGGGTTCCTTTTAGCCAATCGGGCGAGGTACACTCGGAGTACATCTCAAGGGTACAGGGGTTCAAACCACTTACGGACCATTTGAAATATAACAATTGTTGCGTTAGCAATTACTTGATCAGTAAATGTCGGTTAAAATTACCCAATTTGCCCCTGACGAGTGTTTGGCGGGAGCCGTCGAGGTTGTGTCCAA
>JABUQX010053973.1:57500-66819 GCA_015478945.1 Trachelipus rathkii | reverse complement strand
GACCTTTTTAACCCCTTGCACCGTGGCTTGTACTTTTTGAGCCCCCAAATTTTTTCTGACCTGACCCTTGACCTTTTGGCCTTACCGTTTCTTTTACCTTGTTTGGACTTTACCCCTTTTTTTTTCGACCAAATCCCTTCCGGTCCTTCCTGTTGTCTGAATTTTTGGCCACGGTAGTTTCGGTAACCCCCCTAATTTTTGAGTAGAACCCGTCCCCCCCAAATTTTTGTACAACCCTAAGTTTTTTTTGGCAACCGTTTTAATTTGAAATCCCCCATATTGTTTGATCCAACCACTAATTTTATCTGAGCAATCCCTAATCTTTTTTGCATACCCTTCGAAGTAAAGGTTGCTGCAAAAACCGTGTGTGTTCCGTCAGCAAATCTGTTTTGGTATGCTGTTGCTCCCGTTATCGATTTTCTTCAACCTAAATCCTTTGCATTCATTTCTCATGGGTCAATTTTGTGCTCCACCCAATTTTTTGCCCCCTCTAGGGGTTCTTTTAGCCCCGTATTTTTGATATTCCTGTTGTAACATCTACACACCGGAGCTGCGCACACACACACTAACACACATCACACACACACAACACACCACACAACACCACACACACACACAACTACCACATCACACAACCTAGCCTACACCTAGCTCTCCATCTTATAGCCTACAACCCATGGCCTGCATACCTTAGCCATACACAATAGGATCCACAACCCAGCCTCCACCCATTCGTTTCCCTAGCCTACACCTAGATTTCCACCCCATATAACCTTTATCTATCCTAGCGGATACATCCTATACTCTCAGCTACAACGTTCCCCTACAACTTTTGAGTTGCTTCCATAATTTTATATCTCAATGGCTATTATTTGACTGACATCAATCTTTGAATTGACGTTCATCCTTTTTAGCCGTTCATCTCTGTATGGGCCTATTATTGATGTAAACCAGCTTTGGTGGTTCTCTCAATCACCGTAAGAGTATCCTAGTATTTCATTGGTGTTCTATAAGTGTATTCCTATGATGCCAGGTGAATTGCCTAAGGTAGAGATCCAAGGTAGTTGCTCAATTGAGGTTCCAATGTGTAGTGCCATATGGTGTCCTAAGTAGTGCCATCCTGCTATACTGCTCAAGTGGTGCCACATTAGTGCCACTGAGTGCCACTTTTATCCGTAATGCACTTTCTAGCTTCTCGCTGCTGAGCATATAGAATATAGCCCTAATGTGTGTGTCACCCTAGGTAATGAAGGTATGATGAATCGAATTGGTGTATATTTACAAAGTTGCTAGAATGTTCCTAACTTATGTTCTGAGTAGTATTTTTTCTAAACACTTATATCACGACTTGAGATATATCGTAAAGAGCTACACATGAGACCAGGATCGCGCAAATTATACGTTTTTCAGTAGTTCCGCGTTCCGGCTAGGTCGTAAGCCCCTCCTGCCGGGATAAACCGCCGCCGCGTCGTCCGCAGCGCATATTTCCGCTAACCGCCGCCGCGCGCGTCGTCCAACGCCAGGTCGACCATTGAATCCCGCGTACCCCTCGCCAGTGCGCCGCAGAGCGCCATATTACCGCAGGACTGTGCGAACGAAAAATTATGATTTATCAATGTAAACTATTTCAAAGAAGTTCTTTTCAAATATACTATTGAGTCATTCATTTTTACTACCCGTAATTTGTTACGAAATTTATTAAAAATCATATACTTTACATACCTTAAAAGCAGTAAATCAAGTATAATCAGATAGATGTGGAATTCTCTAACACCTAGGGGTATGTAGTAGCTTTTGTTTACTGCTTTTTACTGCTAACTCTCTGTCTTTATTTCTATTGTAACTCCGCTGCTTTACTGCTTTAACTCTCTGCTTTACTCTTTAAACTTCTCTCTTTACGCTTATACTCATATTTACATTACAATTAACCTTAAAGCAGGTTATTAATCCAGTAAATCCAATAGACGGTTACCTAAACAACCTAGGGGTTAGTATCTTTTTGTTTACTGCTACTGGCTTTAAACTTCTGCTTTACTTGCTTTAACTTTCTGCTTTACTGTTTGAACTCATATAATTTTATTAAAATTTAGTTTTCTTTATATTTTATTTGGTTTATTACTTTTTATATTCATTATAATTTGTTTTTATATTTTTTTATTTTAATGTATAAAATACAAACACACAGAGTTCTGTTATAATAAATCATTATTTTAATAAAATGTACGAATTTATTAAAACCATGTACTTTATTACTGCTTTACAGCTTTTAATTAATTTCATTATTCATTATTCACTTAACGAGTATGAATGTGGAGAAATTTACGTTCCGAAGTCCGTACATGTCTTGTGGCTGGTCCGACAGGCTGGGTAAAACCTTTCTATTATTAAAATAAAGATGGCCTATATGAACAAACCCCCCTGTAGAAATAATATGGTGTTATAATGTTTATCCAAAAAAAAAAAATTAAAAAATAAAAAGATTGAAATTTTCATTTCACTTTCCATATACTATATTAGATCGCTGGACAATAAACAAGGCCACAAAATTTATATAAAATATTTAAAGCAAACAAAATTGAAATTTGGAAATAGCAAAGCGTCACAGTTTATTCTCACCATCTAAAAATCTCTGTGTTTTTCATAACGGCAAATATTTTCATTAAAAGGCAAGCATATTCGAAGTTTTCTTAAACACACAGATATGGTTGTTTGGCCAGAAAAGACATTAGTCAAAATTTAAATGTATTGAGCAATCTCATAATGTTCCCCCTTCAAAGGAAAAGATCTTAAAAGTTTAATATAAAAGGTTACCCCTGACTTTCGATACATACTTGTCTTTCACCCCCCAAAAAAAACAACACCAAATCTCACCACTATCTCAAACTTCCCAAAAGAATAGAAACCTGTATACAGTACCTGAAAATGAGGGCTCTTAGTTGCAAAGTATTTACCTCTTATAAAAAAAATTTTAAAAAGGCTGATGTTGCAGAATCTTTTGATGATTATTTCCTGAAATTCATCTCTATGTATGTGAAGTCTGTTATTAATCTTTAATAAAAGGAAATGTTCTTTAAACATAAACCTCAAAGGTAAGCTACCCCGTTTATAGATAACATCATTTAATATAAACCTTCCCTCAACATAAAAAAAAAATCTGAAAAAATAAAAGAAGTTACTATACAGAGAGGTAGAGGGGTATTCCTACCATTGACTCTTATCTCCTATTTTTTTTTTTTTTTTAGTCCACTGATATCTAAGTGGTGTTCCCCATAATTAAGATAGATAGATAGAATTTGAAAGGAAAGATAGAAAATGAAGGAATAAAAATACAGATCTGTTACAGAATTCATGTCCTCTATGATTCATCTATTCACAACCCAATATGGCCAGTTATGTCCTACACCTTGCGCTAAAACCACCAATCACAGTTCATCATCACCTACCCCCATCATACGCAGAATAATTTCAGCCATGCGAGTTGATCATTAACACTCTGTCCAATTCAGCAATCCAACCAGCTGCACAAACAGAAGCCTTTATATGTGTAACTCGACCTTTCATTAGCTTTCCTCAGCCTCGACCATTACTGAATGTCCTAAAGGTTGAGCAGATAACCAAATACGAGAAAGAAATGTAGAATATTAAAATTAATCATTAACATCCATGAAAAACGTATCTTATATACCAAGATGCCATACAAAATTGATAGATTATTAATGATCATTGCACATCTAGATTTCCCATCCCTGCATCCCGTTAGCCCAATTATTTTGTAAATGAATAATTCCTAATGAAGTATATAACTTTTTGAAGTGAAAATATGAGATATTAATTTAAAAATATCCTAGAGGAGGGCTTACCTATTAGAGTGCGCCTAAATCGAGAATGTCTTATATAATAGTTTTAATAAGACCAATTAACTTTGAATGACGCAGGACAGATCGTAATTTGATGGATGAAATTAGTTTAAAGGATCAAAAATTGTGGATTGATAGCTGACTCTCACTCGTAACGTGAAAGACTTGATCAGTATAACGCATGAAATTGCAATCTATAAACATAAATCTTCATGACATAATTTCCCAGAAGTTTTCAATCTTAATATACAACGCGATTAGTCAACTTAGATAATATTCCTCAGTTTACTCCAATACCTGATTTCAAGTTATCCATTCAGCACTCTTTATCGCATCAGATAAATTTAAAAGTCGTGTAACCAGAGACGTAACAAAAACAAACCTTAGTTAATAGGTCTATTGAGTGGATATTAAATTCTGAATAATGATTATTATCTCAATATATCTTCTATTTAGTCTGTAATTCGTTAGATTGTGAACCTGGACTCGAAGGTAATGTAGGAAATTCTTTTCTCTTTCCTTTCGGATCAGAATATGTAGCTTATATATCACACTGTTATTTTTATATATTTATATTTAATTATTATAATATATGTATATTATATAATTTAGTAGTAATAATATATAAGTATTTGAACAACTATATATATATATAGTATAATTATATTTATTTTATTAAAGTTGTGTTCCTTATTTATATTATAGTATTATAGAATCTTAATAAACCGCTTACACGGTTGTGTGTAACAACATGGGGAACAGATCTTAATGCTTTATTAATATGATTACATCAATTTGAGGGATCCATATATAGTTAAGTGGCTTTCCTAGGTTCTGTGCAATTCGTTATTTGCCTGTCTTTGACAAGTAATACAATGATTAGTTTAGGTTGAGGGTAAACATTTACTTTATCAATACCTATTCCTGCAAGCAAACAGACTGCCGACGATGAAAAAACCAGCAACCCACCCCCTTATCTCCGCAAGCTCCCGATACAAGTGTTGAAGAAAAAGAGATTACTCTGAAATGTATTAATGATACACTCTTATAAATAAGGTTTTCAATATATTACTTTTACAATTGACGTCCCATACGCAGATTACTTATTGGTTGAGGCCGATATATAAATAAATAAATCAGCTTACATTGCCACGCAGTACTTGAAATTTAGAGATGAAGGAGAACAGCCCTAATTTTCAGTGTTAGTATACAGATTTCAGGAATGGTAATTCAAGTGGGCGACGAAGTTTCAGATCCAGTTGACTGTGGTAGTATGTTTTATACAAGCGTATTAGCACAGATTATCATTCCGTAACAAAGCTTTGATGGCAATTATTAAAGAGTTCCAACGTTGTATTTACTTTATTTTAATGACGCTGTCATACTTTACAAAATGTTAATTACTATTTCTATAATATATTGATATAACTTGGTACGATCTTAGCTTGTCTTTTATTCTTATTTAAGCAATTCTTTACATAAATCTATTAAAGACATACACTTTTTACAAAATTTGTTCTAAAAAGTAGTAAGGCTCTTTCTTTGATTAGTGCTAATGTTGTGTTGGTTTGTAAAAAAAAACAAAAATAAAATATTAATTTCTGGTTGAATTATAAGAGTAAACTATTGATTGTTAGAGTATCTCGAACAGAAGAAAGGTTCTAAGAAAGTAAAAGGATAGAATCCCGTTGGAACAACGGAAGTTCTAAAGTTCACAATATCTCGCTCACTTCGTCTTCCCCGGGTCATATAATTAAACCTAGATTAATCTTGAAAGATTTAAATGTGAAAAATAAAAGCGGATTTTTAAAACAAAGAATACAAAGAAGGTGCCCAACCCCTGTAACTCACAATATAAAATGAAAAAATATTACTACGAGAGCAAATGTAAAAAATAGCAGTTCTGGTGATAATGTTTGAGGGATATCCTGCCCTAAGAGTTTAAATCGTTTATATAAAAAGCTTAAGTTGTAATTAAGATATGCATTAATCAGTTGTCAATTATAATCATGGAGATTATGATTTCACTTTTACTTTAACTCTGCCGGTCTTGCAGCTTCCTTGATTGACATCGCTGATAATTAATACTCTCGGATCTTTTTTACAAGCTGTGTTAATTGAATTTCCTTAATATACAACTTGAAAAGAGGCATACGAAGTAGGATTATGTGATAAATGATATTAAATACGACATAGAAAATTTACCTCAAATTCTGGATGTTGGTGTACAGAAGTGTTAAATGTGTTGAAACTATATTACAAGTGAAAAGAACTCTATCTGCCTAGGTCGTAGATTGCCCAAAAAGTAATTGACTCTTTGAAGAATTTAACTTTGCAATAGTGTCATATTTTAAGTCTAGTGCTCTATTTAAGTTCAGTCATTGTAAGAACGTTGCTCGTTTGATGGTCAGTAGTTATTAAGTGTAAGCGATTCTTGAATATTACAAAACTGGAATATGGTTTTACCTATGAAGATAAAAATTAGTAATAATCTTAAGATCAAATTTAAAGTGTAAACCGAGAAGACCGTTGATATGTTTTTACCAGACGTTTCACTTCAGTGCCAGCTGATTAAACATTTATTCGTAAACGGCACGTTTGGTGAGACTGGATATAGCTTCATGATATTACCCTACCGATTGTTGAAGAGGTTATCTATCTGTGAGAGAATTAAAACCCCTTGATCTTTGCGTAATTAACAAAAAGGACTGGATCGCAGACCGAGTACTGCATTTTAAGACAGTAGCCTCCAATCGAGATGCTCTAACCACTCCGATGGTATTGCTTATGATTACAAAAATATAATGATCATTCTATATGTAGTGTTAATACATAAATCTCCCTTTATCTAAGAGAGTAATTTTCCAAAAGAGCAAAGTGTTCTTGGTATAACATTTCCTAATGTTCATTATCTACCTCTGAATAGATCAAATTTCACTCTGTACGCTGTTGTGCATAATAAAAATGTTATGAAAGGAAAATCCTATCTTTTTCCCTTTACATACGGTTCGCATTGTTATGGCCAAAGTCATATTAGAAAGAAGCAAAACTGCATAATTACAGGTGATAATATTAGTCATATAAGAGGTGTAGTCAGATATATTTTTTCTTCTCTTTATTACAACCTCACTAGTGTAATATAGTAAGAAAAAGATACGTCCTTATAATAATGGATCGAGACGAATAGTGTATTCAGGTGACGGTTCGTGGACAAAAAGAGCAAGTTGTTTAGGCCTGGTTGGATTTTTCCAAGCTGTATGGAGAAGTGCAAGGCCTCTGTCTACTCAGGAGAGGTGGGTAATATAGTTAGTAAAAAAGCTCCTTATAATTAACAGGTTATTGCATACTAAATCCAAAGTATGCTTGCAGAATAATAATCCTCGTTGTACATGATTAGCATTAAAATAAGACGTATATAAGGCCGATGTTCGAGATGATGAATGTTGATTGAAATGTAAGAGCTTAAAATAAGAACGTTAAAATGCAGGTATGCAATAGGTCGATGAATTTTATTTGTCATTTAAAGAAAAAAAGATATAATAAAAAAATCCCAAAAATAAAAATTGTAAATTGATTGTATTTGTCATTTTTGAATTACTAACTGATAATTTTATTATTACGAGTGTGTGTTATTAATAGATAAGGTTTTGTTTCATGAAAATGTTCGATTATACAGTGCTCAGCTGGCGCGCACACATATCAAGAGCATTTCCTTCATCTTCTAGTTCCTGATTGTGTGAAGAGTGAATTGATTCCTTCTCAATGAACCCTACCACAGATTAAGCGTTAGCGAGTCAACTTTATCAGCTAATTAATCCTCTGCATCATACCAATACAGATGTTCCTCTAGATTTCAATATCCAGGAACTTCTGATCAATACCTAGACCCCTCTTATGTGTTTTTATATGTAAAAAACGAAATTGACAAAACCTGATGTTACAGATCTTCCTACGGGTGATGACCATAATAGTATATACCCAGAAGTCAAATTTCCTGTTAATACATGTTCACCCAGATTGAAGTCTATCTTAATCGGAACTTCACAAGGTCTTCAGCTGCTTAATTATCCTTTGTATAGAACTATCATCTATTAATGATAGCATTTGTTAAATTTAATTCAGATCGATGTCCGGCTTAAACCAGTCTCTATCTTCTAATTATATGTGATATTTATGAGCTTTCAAAATGAAGCGTTTCACATTAATATAACCTATTCTTCAAAATTCTATAAATAATACTGTAGTGAATTTTACTCTTGTCTTCGAAATATAAAAATTGCCGATATCTTCTGCTCTAAGAAACTCTTCTATTCATCCTGTTAAGATACTTAAGAATCATTTATCTTACTGGTCATCTTGGATAAATAAGTAGCAAGTGGCAAATGTTAAAGCTACTGCTACGAGCGGGTAGCCCAGAAACCTGTTTTAAAACTGTTGGGAGCTTATCTACTAGTCTAGAAAATAAATTATCTTACGCACACTTCATTTGGATAATTGAAAAAAATTTATCGCTGTTGTGAATAACCGTATCCATGTTACTAAATTTACCCATGAAAGAGTATGTCTGACAAACCAAGTATTTGACAAAATTTTCACTCAATGGTATTATCGTGAGTCTATGCAATATCTCCTAAACCCATGTGAACTGGAAAATTTACACCCCCCTAGAAATAGTAATAATAGAATTGGGAACCATGTAAGCCTAGTCTCCCCCGGGGAATATTAGAAATATCACTCCTATAATGTATCACACCTTTTTCGGCCTTATGAGGTATTCCAGTTTTACATGTGAAGGATCGCCTCCGGAAGCGTTGATTATATGTGTATCTAACGGTATTACTCGTAATCTTCTCTGAACTCGATCCTTTTACGATTACTTAATAGTTATCTACTCTATATTTGCCTGAAAAAGAACTTGAGCAAGGTTCTTTAAATCTTGGAATGTAATACGCAAAAGAATAGTAATTTATATACCGCCTATGACTTACTAATGCTGAGCCTTTCATGCTATGTTGCATATATTACCGTTCATTATCATTGTTTAAACATTTTTTGAAAAGGCAAACTTCTAGACTAAGCTCTCTATTTGGAATCGAGTTCTTGAGCAATCACCATCCACTTATGTTCTTCTTGAAGCATCCTCAACTCATTAAAGTTGTGACCCGAGTTACGCAAAACCTCTTACTTTTTTCTATTTAATTATTAATGATGAATGAAAGAGTTAAATTAAATATTTTGGTGTTAAAAATGAACCTCCGGTCTTTTAGGGAAGTTTTCCCTAGTATACGTGAAATTAAACTCTGTAAGTTGGTTAGTTAATGGATACCTGGTTTCATACTTCAATACAATTCACTCGTCACATCATCCTCTAACAGACATTGAGTCCGTTTTATCAAAGCAAAAAAACTGATTACTGTCACATAATTTGATGCTTGGAACTTACAAAGTTTTATATGAATAAT